>JARYGA010055815.1:0-35707 GCA_030545235.1 Helianthus tuberosus
AGCCAGAATTCACACTTGGCGAACTTGGCATAGAGTCGATTCCCTTGGAGAAATTCGAGAACCAAACGTAGATGTTGCGCGTGTTCGGCTTTCAACTTGGAATAGATCAGGATATCATCGATGAACACGATGACGAAGCGGTCAGGAAATGGTTTTCACACGCGAATCATCATATCCATGAAAACTGCAGGTGTGTTGGTTAGACCAAAAGGCATAACAACAAACTCATAGTGGCCGTAACGAGTGCGAAAAGCGGTTTTGCGTATATCCTCTTCTTGAATGCGTAATTGGTGATAGCCTGAGCGTAGATCGATCTTGGAGAAACACGTAGCACCTTGTAACTGATCAAACGAATCATCGATTCGAGGCAGGGGATAGCGATTCCTGATTTTCAGCTTATTCAATTCCCTGTAGTCGATGCACATCTGGAACGACCCATCCTTCTTTTTGGCGAAAAGGACTGGTGCGTCTCAAGGAGAGGTGCTAGGGCGAATGAAGCCTTTATCAAGAAATTCTTGGAGCTGACTCGATAGTTCGCGCATTTCAGACGGAGCGAGTCGGTAAGGAGCTTTAGCAACAAGGTTGGCTCCAGGAATGAGGTCGATACAAAAGTCGATATCACGACTTGGCGGTAAGCCAGGGAGATCGTCAGGAAAAACGTTAGGAAATTCACAAACAACGGGAACATCTTTCAGTTATGTCTTTCCTTTCTTTTCCTCCTCCGCTACTATAATGTTAGCCAAGAAAGCTCTATATTCCTTGCAGAGATACTTTCTAGCTTGGATACACGACATGAGTTTGAGATCCTTCGAAAGGGTTTCAACATAAACACAAAATTGATCACCATTCGTGAGCGAGAATCGAATCATCTTATCGAAGCAAACAACTTCAGCATGGTTTTCGCGAAGAAAGTCCATGCCTACTATGATGTCAAAACTACCGAGCTGCATCGGAATAAGGTCGATAGGAAAGATGTGATTGTTGAGTTCGAGAGTACAATCACGAAGAACAGAATTGACGGCGACGGTTCTTCCGGTGGAAACTTCAACATCGAACGTCGAGGGGAGATAGGAGCGCTTACGATTAAGGAGCTTTTCGAATTCAAATGATACAAAGCAGTTATCGGCTCCAGTATCAAATAAACATGAAACATAAATACCATTCATGAGGAACGCACCATTAACCACATTGTTGTCAGCCTGAGCCTGGCGCACATTGATGTTGAAAGTTCGTGCGCGAGCTGCTTGCTGCTGTTGCTGCTGAGGCTGCTGCTGGGGCTGCTGCTGCTGTTGCTAGGGTTGCTGCTGTTGTGGCTCTTTCTTTACAACTCGATTCGGGCACATGTTTGCGAAGTGGTTGGGATCACCACACGCAAAGCAAGCTCTAGCGTGGATCGCGGGTGCAGGAGCCGCTTGCTGGCCTTGAGGAGTAGGAAGTAGAGCTTGTTGAGCAGTAGCTGGAGCTGGAGCTTGACGTGGACCTGTACGGCAGTTGGCGGTGAAGTGGCCGTACATGTTGCAATGCACACAATATCTGCAGGAGATTCCCACTGGATGGTGATAAGTACAAGTAGGGCACGCCAGGTGAGGACCAGTGTACGCACGCTTAGCTGGCGGTGCGTTGGTAATCGGGGCCGCTACTTGGCGGTGCTGTTGCTGCGGTGGAACTGGAACTGATTGGAGTGGGGCAGTAGTGGTGACAGCACAATTCTTATTGCTGGAGTTGCTGTTGTTCTTCCTCTTGTGACAAGAGGACTTTGAAGATTGAGGAGCGGCGGCGGTTTCAACAGTTGCGGTGGTGGTAGCTTGGTGCAGATTCTTGGTGGCTTTATCGTAGTAGCCACACTTGACCCACTTGTCATTGATCTCAACGGCGAGCAGATAAGTTTCCTCAATCGTTGTCATCTTTGCAGCCTGAACGAAATCAGCCACGCAATCCAGAAGAGCACGTATATACTTCTTGATGGTGATTTCGGGCGTCTTAACTTGGTCCGGACAGATTATGCTGAGCTGCTTGAAGCGAGCAGTTAAAGCAGCATTGTCACCATCCTTCGACTTGGTATGCCATAATTAGTCCTCCAACTTTTGGCGCTCGTGGGGAGGGCAGAACTCTTCCATCATGACGTCCTTTAACTCGTCCCACGTCAAACCGTAAGCTGCATCATTTCCGCGTTTGTTTCTCTCGGCCATCCACCAGTCTAAAGCGCGGGACTGGAAGACGCCGGTGGCTTTCAGAGTGCGAAGATCTTCAGGACAGCCACTCTGGTGCAGGGTGACTTCGATCGAATCAAACCATTGAAACAAGGCCGTAGGCCCACCTTCGCCAGTAAATTCTTTTGGGCCGCATGCTTTAAAGTGCTTGAAGCTAAAAATAGTCTTGGGAGCATCAGTCCTGGACTCTTCGGAGGACTTGCTAGCGTTTTCATTCAACTCGCTAACAATTTGCGGGATAACCTTCGCAATTTTCTTGGCGAAGAGTGAAGCGATACACTTGTCCTTTTGGTTACGTCGGGCAGCGCGCGAGTGACGGGATCCAGATGATGACATTGTCTGCAACAGACATCGTCGTAGGACTTAGACACAATATAATCGAATCTCACCTCACACGCCTAACACTGCTAAAACTCAGGAACACAATCATGTAACACATAAACACATAGGCACATAAACATAAATTCACATAAGCACGTAGGAGCACATAAACACAGAAGCACAATAAGCAGTCAGAATACAGAAACCTATCATTCAAAGTTCGCGCGTTCGAGAATAGCGATTGCGATTAGCGAGTACACAGCGAGTAATATAGCATGCGTTCATCCACAAGTAATAGCGATTTGTTAGCGGTGTGTAGTGTGTCGTGTGCGATAGGCGGAGCAAGAAGCGTTAAATCGAAACCATCAATCTCTCAATACGCTAACAAATAAACAAAACCACATAAAACACATAAAAGAGAGAAATATCAGGGTCAGCGGCGGCGAAATCCAGAATCGAAAGCATATAAAATCGAGTATGGATTGTCTTAGGCTGGATAGACGTTGACTTCCCAAAGTGATTTGACTATTCACAAGGACTTTCAGTGCACACTTTAACCTTCGGAACTGTGCTCTCGCCTCAAATTTGGGCGACCGACACGCATCTTTCAAGTTTAGTGTGACTTCAAGTCGTTGGAGTCTATCGAGACTTTGGTGAGACTGTTGAAAAACCAAAATGAGAATCAGAACAAGTCATTAGGGTTCGGGTTTCACCCCTATCGTAACAACTTCGTTCCTGTTTTTGATAAAATATGGAGGAATTATGCGTTAAAGAATCCTGATTCAGCGCAAATTCTCCAGTTTTATAGATAAAAATACGGGTCGAACAAGCAATTTAGTCGAGAGTTTGCGGTTTTCACACCTAATATCGACCTAATCACTTGTTCGTTTTCGAAAATTAGAGTGCAGTGGTAGTGTAGTGTAAGCGAGAATAACGAGATATAGTAAATAAGCTCGTACAAAACCCTTACTGGGTATGCACAAGTCGGTCTGTTAGTACTTAACTATAGACTAGGTTGTTTCTAAGACATCGACCCGGACTAGGTCGAGTCTTGCCTAATTCCTTATAGTTATGGCTCTGATACCAATCTGTCACACCCCAACCGATGGCAAAATCATCGGGGCGCGGCATTGAGCGAAACAGATTGTCCATGAGTATCCATAACAACTATTCATTACCAGATAATTTAAACGTTATGTCCCATACCACAACATATCTAAAATAAACAGTTATTACAAATATTTTTCTCATAAACCAAATACTGTTCCGACAACTCAGATTTCATTAAATTGTTTGTTTGTTTCTAGACTTGTCCTAACTTGATTCCACATAGCAAGCATCCTAGCAGATAGCAACCTAAAAACTTGTCACATACGTTAAAATAAGGGTCAATACACATAGTGTAAAGGTGAGCATACAAGTTTGATAGATATAATAGAGTTCGAAATCGTTTACGCATAACCAGCATGTAACATGTATAAAGTGAAGGCAAGTAGGTTATCGATATAGAAATATGCACAGACGTGACTGCGAATTGTAGAATGCACAACACATATCCCCACTGGGATACGTGAAGTAAAGCCCTTAACAACCCCTGTCCACGACAGGTGCTGAGTCTAAACTATAGTACTATCGTTGCTAAGGTGTCAGGCAACAATCACTGTGTTAACATAACATACAAGCATTCATCGAATAACACGTAGCATGCATTAGCGGTTAGCGTATAAATAGTGTTGCGTTGTGTGTCGATTGTGATTTAGAATAAGCAACGTATGTAACACCCAAAAGTGCGTAAAGCAAAAAGGGATCGAGTATACTTACAGAACGTGCTTAACAAGTAAATACTATCTTGGATTGAAGGAAGCGCTGGAAGAGATTAGCCTGAACAGTTAACGATAGCATAAACGATAAGCGGCACGTAAAACGGTGCAAGAGTGATATGTGTCGGATGGTAATCCGATCGAATGGCAATCCGATCGGATAGCCAGTCGATCGGATGTCAATCCGTTCGGATGGTCATCCGATCGGATGGCCATTCAACTGGATTGATACCTCGTCTGGTGAGGATGTATTTGTGTATGATGGTTTGCCTTTTGAAGTTTTCGTTGTAGCATTTTGAAAACAGAGTGATATCTCTACCTTTCAGTTCGATCGATCGAACGGTGGTTCAACCGGGTGACGATCCGCTCGGCAAGGTATTTATCAGAAAACAAGTTCACAGCAGTGTTGTCACTCGATCGGATGGTCTACCGATCAGGTGGCAATCCGTTGGAACTGACTACGCATTGAACATGTTGAAAATTGTTTAAGTGTTGGCGTCCCAAACGTCACATGGTCGGATGGTCGTTCGATAGGATGGCAATCCGATCAGACGGCAATTCTTTCGACGTTTAGATCTTTAAAAGTTGAATCAAAAGTTTAAGTGTGGGACCAAGTACAAGCAGATCGAACGGTAGTCCGATCGGATGGCAATTCGATCGGACGACAATCCGTCCCAGCGACCTGTTCGTCTTGACACTTGATTGTTTTGATAGTTGCAGTTTTGATAGAGATGATTTGATAACGCGCCAAACAACAGAACCCTTGTCAAGACTCAAGTAATCCGATCGGATAGGAATCACCCTAGTCCGGTCAGTTGACTGTTCGAGACGGTGGTTCATGTTTAACCCGAAATCGGTCGTCTCTTAGATAGGATTCAGATCTTGAACCAACACATCACTAAGAAACAGTAGAAGATCAGAACAAGCTCCGATTCTGTCAGTTTTGAGTGCATTGAGTGTAAAAGAGTTGAAAGAAAGTTAGAAAACCATCTATCAATCTTTTTCACCATGAATATGTTCAGATCTATGCAAGATCTTTGTTCATTCATGTGGAAATCGTCCAAATCTAAGTTGTTCTTGGTGGATTGAAGCCAAAACATGAAGTTCATAAGAACTCCATGATGACATCACCCTAGAACACCTCAAATCCACTGATTTCACGTTTAAAAGTTAAGATTCAAAAGAGAGAATGATGAAGTGTGTGTAGTTCATAGAAATATTTACGTTGAAAACTTACAAGAATCGCGAGAAATCGAAGGAAAGAGAGCTTGAGTGCGGCTGGGTCGAGTAGGGAGCTGTCACATCAAGTGATGTGACAAGTGAGGGTATTTATAGTGTTTCCCAAAAAGGAAGGTGCAAGGGATCGAGTGGGTCACCGATCGGATGACAGTCCGATCAGGTGGCAATCCAATCGGATGGCAATCCGATCGGTTGGCCATCCGATCGAGCGGTCACTCGATCGAGTGGCTCCAACGTTTTAACTTCGGCATTTCATTTTGTGCGTTGGGTTTTGCGATGCGTTTAAGTGAGTTTTGAGTTTGCGACGAGATAGATTAATATTAAACACACAAATACTTTATCTAACATACAATCATCATAATTAACTGGCGTTTAGCGTTTGCGATTCGATTACGATAGAGGTGCGATTGCGTTTCGATTAATCACCACAACATAAACATAAATAAACACACACAAATAACACATAAAAGGCACACACACGTATAACAATAGCCAGAACGCATAATTCGAGTTGCGAATGCGATTGCGATGCGATAAGCGATAAAACACGCGATAAATATCGATTAAACCTCGATTATTAACATGTACTCCACATAATACAACTAATGCGATAAAATAAGTAGATTATCTACAAGTCAAAGAAGTCAAAACAGTAGTTGAGCAAGGAGTGATAGATCGCAATTAGCAATCTTTTCTTCCTTTGACTTCAATCTTGACTTTGACTTTGACTTTCGAAACACGGGGTGTTACATACAAGCTCATGTTAATCGGTGATACTGGTATGAATAACTTGGTTTGTAGCTTTTGATTTTGTCTTTCATTTGTTATTGTTTATTCAGATGCTTGCTCTGTTGTATCATGTGATTATGAGTAGATTGACTTTGATATGTTTGTAGTTTTTGTTTTTCACAATCTGTTTTGTTGATTTATTCACCCATGTTAGTAATGTTGGATGCTCCTATGTTTCTTGATCCTCTGTTTTTATTCCAACTTTCATATTATTATTCTAGCAATCGAAGAAGAATATATAGATTTTATGCTTATTATTATTATTATTATTATTATTATTATTATTATTATTATTTTATAGAGTTTGTTGATTAGAAGTAACCTATGCCGGATCGTTGTTAAAGAGTTGGAAATGTGAAAGAGAAGGAGAAGGACGGTAAATTCATTGTTGGATTGTTTATGTAGTTAATTAAGTTGAGTAGCTTTACTACTCAATTCAGAGAAGTTTTTGAGATTGTTTTCACACTTTATTATTTTTGCAGCAAGTTCTACTTCATTATTCATGTGGCAACTTTATATTTGCAGGCTTGTGAATTAAGGTTGGTTGTTACTTAATTTGTGTTTACTTTAATGATTTTCAGTTTCATGAAGTCATTGTTTAGAAACTGATTTTGTTTTCAGGTCTATTGATAGGTGATACCAGTCCAAAAGTTTAGGCTTCATCACTTTTTGTTATTCAGTATGGTACTCATTTACAGTCCCACTTTCAATGAGGTTGTGTTAGTCATGTATTTGATTTTTCCATTTTCTTTACAATTGAAGTTAGGGAGAGTCGAATTAAGATGGTGGAGCGGAAGACAATCTCAGATTAGTAGAGGAATTTTAGTGCATGATTGAGATCAGTCGGACCTATGTACTGTAAGTCATTGAATGTTTTAATCTTACAATCAGTTTTACTTTGTTTTTTAAGAAGGTGCTGTTGTCATGGACATCGAGGTGATTTCACATGCCTCCAAGTTGTATTTTTGGTGTAGAGCAATTGCATAAAAACTAATATGTGACTTTTTTGAGTAATAATATAGTTAAATATCTGCTTTTGCCATATAATTGTCGCATCATCTTCTTCCTTCTTCATTGCACAACACCAAGGTAACCTCAATTGGTCTGATTTATTTTTTGGTATTCGTAACATCTTGATTTACCGTTTATTGATGCATTGATTCATTTGTAATCACTTGCAGATCACCCGTCATCTCAAGTTGAGCAATTAAACGGACTTTTCTTAAACAGCACCGTAAGTTTCATTCACTAATCCATGCATTGTTAATTCCACATGTTTTTTATATTCTTAATCATCGATTCTGTTTCAGGTACACTTTTTGCTGTTAGTTCCACGTGTTTTTTTATCTTAATTGTTGCTATATATATATATATATATATATATATATATATATATTGTTTTAATGAAAAGGGAAAACGTTCGAGACGTTTGATCCAAGAACCGAAGAAAAGATAGCGGATATTGCTGAAGGAGATAAAGATGTTGATCTGGCTGTTGAAGCTGCACGTTGATCCACAATAAGCACTGCCAATCTAAGTTTCCTCCAACGACAGTGGTTATAACAAGTTAATAAGGCAAAGCACCGATCTGCCTAACAACTGTTGGATATAAAGACTGTTGTACACAAAGACAGATGAAGATCATCCACTGTTGAAGACCAAAGCACTCATGAAGACCAAAGCTTTGTTGAAGACAAGCACTGATGAACCAAAGGCCTGATTAACCAAAGGTGATGTCACACCCCGACCGCGCTAAAACAACGGAACCGCGGCGGAAACGTCGGGGAGTGGAGTGGCAGAATCATTGTTTCACAACCATGGATTCAAAATGTTTCGTTTTATTAAAATATTAACATTAACATTGTCTTTGAAACCAAACAAACAAGATTACATATCGTCTATCATCGTTATTAAGTCACTAAGGCCTGGTCCAATCCTAAGTGAGCATGCATCCTACTTGTAATCAACATCATTCGACACCACCTGAAACATATGTAAAAATAAAGTCAGCAAAGAAATGCCGGCGAGCACATAGGTTTTGTGTGAGTGTTAGATTCATGGCTCGTTTACATGTTTAAATAACTCGTATAACCTTGTTAATCGACATTGGAAAACCTTGTTTTGTAAAACATTTGTATTGAAAAATGAATAACCAAGTCAAAACAGATTGGTTATAGTTTATAAAACCTCGATGCCATGAATCTTAACCCAAAACATTTGTTTATGTAAACCCAAATCATAAACCGTTCTCGTAAAATAACTCGTATGGTTTATATCGTTTAGTAAACTTCGTTTGTGTGACTTTGTTTCAAATCGGTCGCCCAAATGAACTATATAACGCCACGGTATGTAATATGATAAAAACACTTATATATAAGAAGTACCAGTGGTGTATCTACCATGCTTTTATCACATTACACCTGTCTCGTTATCTAATCACAAACCAAAAACCAATCGTTCGTCCAATTCGTTTAACTTGTTTAAATCGTTCAAATCGCTCAATCGTTCAATCTCGTTCAGTATCGTTCTCATTTTAATTGTGAAAACTAAATTTTGGTCATCTCGCTTATAACATTCAAACCTTCACAACTCGTCCATCGTTCATCTCGTATTAACAAACCACCAAAGGGTAAGTTAACAATCATCAGGTTCAGTCGTTACCCACATAACCCCCACACATAACCATGGGTGCAGTCTGATAATGGGATTTGTCAGATCCTATGGTACCATAACTAATACTGGTCGGTTCGTCCAAAATTAATGAATGTTATTCGTTATGCAAATACGTCCAACAAGTTTGTTCACATTATCGAAATCGTTCTTGTTTAATATAAACCATAGTATTCGTTTTTGAAATCATCGTTTAAAATATCGAAATCGTTTAACACATATGAATCACCCCAAAACAATCAAAAACAGTAAAATAGGGGAATTATGTACTCACATCGAAGTGCAAAGTATCCTCGATCTATTGAACTAGAAAAGCTCGAGTAAACCAAGGAATTCAAGTAGCACCTAGTAATCGGATCGCTAGTAAATAAATCGACACCTAAATCGGAAGATCGGGTAGAATGAGGTCTTGTAAACCAAATGAGTATTGGAACTCATGTGATATGGTTTAACAAAGCCTACATTCTAAATCGGAACCTATCCTAAGTGCTTACGACCCGTTACGACCCATTAAGGTAGCTTACGCCACTTTAACGAGTCGTTCGCGCAAAATGCGCGTTCGAGACGCCTAACTAGTCCTATGAAAAGTATTATATGCCTAAACATGTTGCATAAGCAGTTTAAGTGACAAAACTTAGGTTACATATGCTTAAAATCCAATTATTCATGAAAAGGGCATTTTCGTCATTTTCCTAAGGCATATAAATTATCTATCATACAACTAATTAAACTAAGTGACCATATGGTATAACCTCGGAAGGTTATTCCCTATACAAATATGGTCACAAATATGCTTGGTCGGATCCTAATGGTCGACCAAACGGGTCGGGTTCGAAAGTCTAAGCTGTTGTTAAGACCGCTTATCTTATGACCCTGTACAAGCACTAGACTAAAAGTGACGAGTTAAACATGTTTTAACATGTTTAACTAAGTTATAAAACCGGTTTTGATATCAAAACAAAGTGTTTTGATACCCGAAGATAGTTTCGACTCAAAATGCGCATAAACGACATTTTGACCGAAACTTTGACTCGTCACTTCGACTAATCAACGTGGTAATCAGTAGGTATTGTCACAAGGGACTATAACCATCGTGATTACGCTCACGTTGCAAAGTTCAAACGAAATTTGTGTTGACCAAAGACTGGTCAAAGCAGAAAGTCAAACACTGTTTGACTTTCATGCTTGAAAAGAATAAAAAACATGAAAGAATATTCACAAAAAGTCCAAGCAAGGAAGATTTGATTCAAATAACTCAGGTATGAAGTATAAACTTCAACTTAGAGCAGATTGAATCAAAGTGTGAGCTGAAATGAAATGAAATGGTGGGTATATATAGATTTCGGAGAACCGTTAGGATCATTTCTCGAAATTTAAGCCTTGATCTTAACCCTCCATGTGTTACCCATAGTTTACAATACAATGGGACACCAAAAACAATCAAATGGTATTGCAAAACAAGGATCAAAACCATCAAAACTAGCTCAAATGACCAGATTCAATGCTTATGTTTGATAGTTTGTCGTGGGCCGCGTAGACCCAGGCTATGTCTTACACGCCCGTCCTAGGGAAGTTTGGCAGATTGTCAAGTTTAGTCCCTGCAGGCCTGAAACTTGGTTTTGATGCATTTTTGACACGTTTAAGCCCCGTTAACCCCATTTCAAGGCTCTACAATGAAGTTAAAGTATAGGAAACTTAAAATATGCTCAAAAACATATTTCGTTATTCGGTTAATTACGACGAAAACTCGAAGGGACACAAAAACGATCCAAATTTCACGACGAATGGTATTTTTGCATTCCAATCACTAAAATAAAATATTTTAATGATTACAAAAATTTTTGGATGTCCAGATATGTTCAGAACGTAAGATATGCGCGAAAATGCAAACTTATGCACTTTTTGACGCTTTTAGTCCCTATTGATCAAATAAGTTTATTTTCGCATACCAAACCCCTCAAAGCCTATTTCTAAGCTATGTAAAGGATATTTAAGGTATGTTTAGCTTATGATCAAGTTCCGGAATGTTCGTTACCATACGAATCGGCATAGTTTCGCAGTTTGACGCAAATGGTCCCTCCGATCGAATAAACTTGTTTTTGACACACCAAACCCTCCAAAACTTATTTCTAAGTTATGTAAAGGTTATTTAAGGTATGTTAAGCCTATTTTACTATTCCGGAGTGTTTGTCGCGTTAAACTGATTACGTTTACGCATCAGTTTGCGTATAACTTTCCAGAAAGCGATTTAAAGCTTGAAATTGAACTAGAATCAAATCGTAAAATCATCAAACACAAATACACACATAATAACACCAAAACACATCGTTTTATTGATAATTGATATTTTTTTACATCGTACATCGTTTACAGAGCACAGTTTTCACAGTCTCCCTACTTTAGGAAATTTCGTCTCGAAATTTTAACTAGAGGAAACTTGTGAAAACAAATATGGGTATTTCCCCTTCATTTGGTCCTCACATTCCCAAGTAAACTTTGGGCCACGTTTGGACTCCCAGCGAACCTTGACCAATCGAATTCGCTTGTTCTTCAACTGTTTGACTGCACGGTCCATTATCTCCATAGGTTTCTCGACAGAGTGCATCGTTTCGTCAACTTGAATTTCGTCGAGTGGAATGTGAAGATCAGTATCGGCTAAACACTTTCGTAGATTGGACACGTGGAATGTTGGGTGAATATTCTCAAGTTCAGGAGGTAGCTCTAGTCGATAGGCGACCTTTCCGATTCTTTCAACAATCTTAAATGGTCCAACATATCGTGGTGCAAGTTTTCCTTTCTTTCCAAATCTCACCACTCCCTTCCAAGGTGACACCTTGAGTAGGACATGGTCGCCAACTTGAAATTCCAAGGGCTTGCGTCGCATATCCGCATAACTCTTTTGATGGCTTCTAGCTGTCAGAAGATTATCGCGAATTTTCTTGATTTTGTCTGTTGTTTCCAGAATGAGCTCAGGTCCAGTAAACTGAGTCTCACCGATCTCATTCCAACAGACAGGTGAACGACATTTTCGACCATATAAAGCTTCGAACAGTGCCATATTGATGCTAGAATGATAACTGTTTTTTTTAAGAGAACTCGATCAATGGCAGATGAGAATCCCAATTACCACCAAAGTCTATCACGCATGCTCTAAGCATATCCTCCAATGTTTGTATCGTCCTCTCAGATTGTCCATCTGTTTGGGGATGATAAGCAATGCTTAGATTCAGTTGAGTTCCCAAAGCAGATTGCATGGTCTTCCAAAAATGAGATGAAAATCGAGCATCACGATCAGATATGATATCCAAAGGAACACCATGTCGAGATACAATCTCATCAACATAAATCTTTGCAAGTTTATCAGCAGATAGATCCTCGTGAATCGGTATAAAGTGAGCTGACTTCGTTAATCGATCGATAACAACCCAAATAGAATCGTGACCTCTAGATGCACGCGGTAACTTTGTGATGAGATCCATTGCAATGTTCTCCCACTTCTATATCGGTATCTCTGGTTGTACAAGCAAACCATATGGTCGTTGATGTTCGGCCTTGACTTTGAGACAAGTTAGGCATTTCGATACATACAAAGCAATATCCTTCTTCATACCAGGCCACCAGTACTGAGTACGAAGATCCTTGTACATTTTGTCAGCACCAGGATGGATAGAATAACGAGACTTGTGAGATTCGTCCATCACTAAAGTGCGAAGATCGTCTTGTTTTGGAATCCACAAACGATTCTTGAAATAGAGTAACCCATCGTCTTTCATTTCGAGTTTAAGCTCAAGTTGACGTGGTAATTCCTTACCCATCAAATTTTGTGAAACACAAGATTGTTTAGCTTGAGAGACACGAGATTGAATATCGGATAGAGTGCAAACAAAATTAAGCTTGACTCGTTCCTTTCGACTTAGCACATCGGCTACGACATTCGCCTTACCAGGATGGTAGCGAATTTCGCAATCGTAATCGTTCAGTAATTCAACCCAGCGTCGTTGCCTCATGTTCAGCTCCTTCTGATTGAGAATGTGTTGGAGACTTTTGTGGACTGTGAAAACCACACATTTCGTACCATAGAGATAGTGTCTCCAGATTTTGAGAGCAAAAACCAAAGCACCAAACTCAAGATCATGAGTCGTGTAGTTCTTCTCGTGAACTTTCAATTGTCTTGACGCATATGCTATAACTTTACCTCGTTGTATAAGAACACAACCAAGGCCTAAGTTGGACGCATCATAATAGACAATGAAATCATCGTTTCCATCGGGAAAGACAAAACAGGAGCATCACAGAGTTTTTGTTTCAGCGTTTGAAACGCTTCTTCTTGTTTAGGTCCCCACTCAAAAGGCTTATTTTTTTGAGTCAAAGCAGTGAGAGGAACCGCAATCTTCGAGAAGTTCGAAATAAGTCGCCGATAATATCCGGCAAGACCAAGAAAAGAACAAACTTCTGTCAGTGTCGTAGGTGTATTCCAATCCTTAATAGCAGCTATTTTGGAAGGATCCACATGAATACCTTGCTCGTTGACAATATGACCCAAAAATTGAACTTCTTTAAGCCAGAATTCACACTTGGAGAATTTGGCAAACAGTTGTTCCTTCTTTAAGAGTTCCAGTGTCAGACGAAGGTGTTGTTCGTGATCGGCTCGAGACTTCGAATAAATGAGGATGTCGTCAATGAACACAATGATGAACTTTTCTAAATAAGGCTTACAAACCCTATTCATTAAGTCCATGAAGATAGCTGGGGCATTCGTCAAACTAAAAGGCATGACAGTGAACTCGTAGTGACCATATCTCGTGCAGAAAACAGTTTTGGGAATATCTTCTTCGAGTACACGAAGCTGATGATACCCAGAACGCAGATCGATCTTGGAAAAACATGTAGCACCTTGCACCTGATCAAATAGATCATCGATTCGTGGTAGGGGATATCGATTCTTGATGGTAAGCTCGTTAAGCTCACGATAATCGATACACATTCGAAAAGATCCATCTTTCTTTTTCACAAACAGCACTGGAGCGCCCCAAGGTGAATAACTCGGTCGGATGAATCCTTTATCAGATAACTCTTGAAGCTTTTTTAGATAATTCTTGCATCTCGGACTGTGCAAGACGATAAGGTGCTTTCGCAATTGGGTTAGCATTGGGTACAAGATCAATATGGAACTCGACTTGACAAACCGGAGGCAAACCAGGCAGTTCATCAGGAAACACCTCTGGATAATCTCGAACAATCGGAAGATCTTGAATACTTTTGTTCTTGCCTTTCTCCTCGGTGACATGTGCCAGAAAAGCCACATATCCTTTTCGTAAATAACCTTGGGCTTTAGTACACGACATGAGTTTCAACCCTCCAGATGGTTTCTCTCCACGAACCTCTAAAACTTCACCAGATGAAAGAGGAATACAAACAATCTTATCGAAATAAACCACCTCAGCATGAAACTTAGTTAACCAATCCATCCCTACGATAATATTGAAACTCCCAAGTTGCATCGGTGTGAGGTCAATAGGAAAAAGATGGTTGTCAAGGTTCAATTGACAATCGCGAATCACAGAATCGAGTACAAGAGGTTTACCAGTAGCAACTTCAACAGATAAGAGTTTCCTCAGTTTAGTTCTAGGTGTCGCAAGCAAAGGCTCAAATGATAACGAAACAAAACTTCTATCGGCACCAGAATCGAAAAGAATAGATGTAGGTTGATGGTCAACAATTAGTTCGACGTGTAGATCTTCAAAAGTTGAATCAAAAGTTTAAGTGTGGGACCTAGTACAAGTCGATCGGATGGCTGTTCGATCGGATGGCAATCCGTCCCATCGACCTGTTCGTCTTGACACTTGATTGTTTTGATAGTTGCAGTTTTGATAGAGACGATTTGATAACGTGCCAAACAATAGAACCCTTGTCAAGACTCAAGTAATCCGATCGGATAGGAATCACCCTAATCCGGTCAGTTGACTGTTCGAGGCGGTGGTTCATGTTTAACCCGAAATCGGTCGTCTCTTAGATAGGATTCAGATCTTGAACCAACACATCACTAAGAAAGAGTAGAAGATCAGAACAAGCTTCGATTCTATCGATTTTGAGTGCATTGAGTGTTAAAGAGTTGAAAGACAGTTAGAAAACCATCTTTCAATCCTTTTCACCATGAATATGTTCAGATCTATGCAAGATCTTTGTTCATTCATGTGGAAATCGTCCAAATCTAAGTTGTTCTTGGTGGATTGAAGCCAAAACATAAAGTTCATAAGAACTCCATGATGACATCACCCTAGAACACCTCAAATCCACTGATTTCATGGTAAAAAGTTAAGATTCAAAAGAGAGAATGATGAAGAAGTGTGTGTAGATCATAGAAGTACAAGATTTAGGTTGAAAACTTACAAGAATCGCGAGAAATCGAAGGAAAGAGAGCTTGAGTGCGGCTGGGTCGAGTAGGGAGCTGTCACATCAAGTGATGTCACAAGTGAGGGTATTTATAGGGTTTCCCAAAAAGGAAGGTGCAAGGGATCGAGTGGGTCACCGATCGGATGACAGTCCGATTGGGTGGCAATTGTCACACCCCGACCGCGTAAAACAACAAACTGCGGTGGAAACGTCGGGGAGTCGTGTGGCAGAATTATTGTTTCAAAACACATGATAAGTAAAGTTAAGTTTTACAAGTTTAAATTATTACATTGTCTTAGTTCAAACAAAACACCTAACATAAAAGATGATAACTTTCTTGATTTTAGATTGCTAAGGTCCAAGTCGCCTAAGTGTAGCTTGCTCACATCAAGTATTCGCTCCTGAAACATATGTGAAAGTAAATACGTCAGCATAAAAATGCCTGTGAGTAACGTAGGTTTAGTTTTGAAAATTCATGACTTTAAAGGTTAAAAGAAATGTTTAACGAAAAGTAGTCATGAACCTTATAAAATATTTACTTTCATAAAATCATATGAAATCAAATGATATAAAAGAATGATGTATGGCTAAGTAAATAACCAAATGAAAATAATATGTATAAAATATGCCATGTCTTGTCTTGTCTTTGTTGAAGTGGTTTAGATAACGCCACGATATGGAATACAATAAAAGCACTTATGTATAGGAAGTACCAGCGGCGTATCCACAATGCTTTTATCATATTACACACGTCTCGTTACTTAAATCACTTATTAATAACCATGAAATAGTGTCTTGTTTAAATGTCAATGTCCAATGTCAAATGTCATGTGTAAACAATGTCTAATGTCAAGTATAAACAAATGTCTTTTGAAATCCAATGTCATGTACAAAACAAGGTCTTTGAAATAACCAAGAGTTAAAATCAAAAGTTATGTTTTTGAAAACCATTGCTTTTTCGATATGAACATTTATGTGGTTTGTCTATCGCATACACTCAAGCCTTGAGACTGTCGGATAAACCCTTATCAGGATCAAGGTTTATCAAAAATGTATTCAGATTATGTCATTCCCCTTCCGAAATACCTAGAAAGCTGGAACGGGGTTTGTCAAGTCCTATAGCGCTATTACATACTACCGAGCGGCGTGATCAATGTTAATGAATGTACTACTAACCCGTTAAACATACCAAATGTCCTTTTCAATGTAAGCATGTCATGAAAATGTCTTTGTAAAACCATGCATTAGGCATACTAAGTCAATATGCCAATAAAATGTCTTTGAAACCAAATGTTAGGTATACTAAGTCAATATACCATAAAAATGTCTCTGAAATAATGTATTATATGTAATATGTAATAAAACATGTATAATGTCATTAAAACGAAAAGTAAAGTTATGCACATATGCTTCACCCCAAAACATTTGAAAACGTAAAATAGGGGAACTATGTACTCACCTTTGGGTGCGTTTTTATGTGTTAACACAATCCCTCAAATTGTTTATTCGTCCTAAATTAAGTAACAACAATTTAATAATCAAAAACCCACAAAAAATACATAAGTTTCTCCGATACTTAGAATTTTCACATAACTTTGAGATTTTCTCGAAAAGTTATTATTTTTTTATTATAATGGTGTATTTATATATATATGAGTTCATATATATTTTAAAAACTTTGCGACTTGAACGATTTTATTGGTGACCCTCATCATGTTATAAGCAATATATCTATGATTTGCGCGTCGTAATATATATACTCAAATGTGACATACTAATAATAACGTAATACACATAATCTTGTCAAGTATTAACATGTCATGATACACATATTATAAATCACATAACATCTTGTAACACATAAAATTAACCCAGGAACAACCCATTCTAGTGTACATTGAAAAACGCGTATTTTAGCGATTCGGTAATGTTTTTGGGCGTCGGAAGTCACGTATGACTAACCAAACACCAAGTAAACTTAATATAAGTTAAAATACTTATTTTATATCAAAAATATCAGTTTACTTACTGATCTAAAACAGTTTTAGAAAAATCCTCCGAAAAGCCGATTTTTAACCGTTTTACCGCATAGTTTTGCATCAAACGTTACCCTAACCTTCCCAAATCGTAACGACTTGATATTTTAACATAACCCATGTTATTTACTGAATAAAATAGTGGTTATACTCATGATAGTGCAGGTCTCACATAAAGCACATAAATCATGCAAATTTCACATATTTTACCACTTTCTAAGCTATATGCACAACATGCAAAGCTATCAAACCTATGACAAAGTCTCATGCCATTATAATATACCAAATAATTTTATTTTTAGTGTTTATAATCTGTTCTAAAACATTTTTGTCATACAATCATTTTTTTATCATTTCTTAAGCTTTAAATCAACATGTATTCTTATGTACAAGTGTCTAAAGCACACTTTCATATCATCATCATTTCATATGAATTTAAATGCATCAAACATGTAATTTATTCATGTTTACTTACTGATTTAATTGAACATTCATCGTATCATGCACAAATCATCAAACACTTGAATTTTAACTATCATTCAAGAACAAGCAACAACTTGAATTTTTTGGCCATTTACAAGTCAAAATACTAACATTATTTCAAATTATAACTCATGATTCAATCATTCCTTTATATTTCTAACATATTTGCACATAATCTTGTTCATGCAAGCAAACATCCTAAACAAGTATTTATCAAAAATCAACTCAAACTCAAATCTCATACACATACATGTATATATACGGTTATATACACACATATATACTACCATTTTTATTTTGTATCAAGACCCATTTCTTTTTAGATTTCAAGTTTGTGAAAAATTCCAAGATTCAAGAAAAACTTCCAATCATCAAGAACAACCAAGAATCAAGTGTATCATTTAAACATAAACTTTATACCTTCAAGATTCAAGTGAGTTTTTGATGATATGGAGCTTGAAATCACTTGAAAACACCTTGGAACTCCTTTGGATCTTCACACCAACTTGAAACTAGCTTGGAATGGAGTTTAATCTTGAAGAACAAAGTTGAAAAAATGAAAATGGAAGAGAGAAAGGGGTGTACGGTTATGGGGGAGGAGAGAGAGGAGTGATCTTGGTTTGATTTTGTTTGTGATCTTGAAAGATTTATAGAGATATGGAAGATTTATGAAGATTGCATGCATCAACACTTGTCAAGTGGAAGAAAAAAAGTGGTCACATGTATACATACACGAAATATACATATATATATGCACAAAATACACATAAATGATATATGTAGGTTAAAAACAGGTGTTTAACTGGATACCGGGTATTTTATCTAGCGTTTAAATCCCAGTTTATGGCGTTCTAAATTATTTTTATTATTATATAAAAATAAACTCACCAAATTATTACTGAAATAAATATCAGTTGCCGCGACTGGCTACGTTGTCTGCGTTTTGCAGTAGAAGCACTGTGTTACGCAGTAACACGCGGTACGCGCTTAAACTTTGAAAAGTAACATTTTTAAGCGTTTTAATTTATTTTTCAACACGAACATGATTAAAAAATAAAATTTTAATCATAACAGAATATTTTTGGGATTTAAATATTATCCGGGCGGTCACCAACGTTCGTTTCGTTGTTTTGTCGCAAATAGTTCTTTAGTTCGAATAAACATGTTTTTGTCATACCGAATCATTCAAAACTTATTTCTAAGTTATGTAAAAGGTATTTAGGGTATGTTTGGCTTATGTCACAGTTCCGGAGTGTACGTCGCGTTAAACTGATTATGTTTACGTAACAGTTTATGATTTCACTTCCAGAACAGGTTTGAGAGTTTGGAATTGGACAATGATTGAAAACGTGCTAATGTCACAAATAATTAAACAAATATTGAAATTAAAACACCATATTTCATTAAATACAAAGTTGTTCGGAATAGTACAAGGATTAAAATACACAGATGTCATAGTCTCCCCTACTTTTGGAAATTTCGTCCCGAAATTTAATTAGAGGAAAGTTGTGGGAAAAGGTGTGGATATTTCGCTTTCATTTGATCCTCTCATTCCCAAGTAAACTATGGCCCACGTTTGGATTCCCAGCGAACTTTGACTATCTGTATGCGCTTGCGCTTAAGCTTCTTGACTTGATGATCCAATATTTCCACAGGTTTCTCGACAAAGTGCATCGTGTTGTCGACACGAATTTTATCAAGGGGGATGTGGAGGTTTTCATCAGCCAAACACTTTTTCAGATTGGAGAAGTGGAAAGTTGGATGAACATTTCCAAGTTCAGGAGGTAGCTCAAGTCTGTAGGCTACTTTTCCGATTCTTTCAACGATCTTGAATGGTCCAACATATCGTGGTGCAAGTTTTCCTATCTTCCCAAATTTGATTACACCTTTCCAAGTAGATACCTTGAGTAGGACGAGATCACCGACTTGGAATTCCAAAGGCTTGCGTCATCTATCCGCGTAACTCTTTTGACGGCTTCTAGCTGTTAAGAGGTTGTCGCGAATTTTCTTGACTTTGTCTGTAGTCTTTAGAATGAGTTCAGGTCTAGTGAGCTGAGCTTCACCAATCTCATTCCAGCATACCGGTGAACGACATTTTCGACCGTATAAAGCTTCGAAATGAGCCATGTTGATGCTGGAGTGATAACTATTATTGTAGGAGAATTCGATCAATGGAAGATGTGAATCCCAACTACCACCAAAATCGATCACACAAGCTCTAAGCATATCCTCCAATGTCTGGATTGTTCTTTCATATTGTCCATCCGTTTGAGGATGATAAGCTGTGCTCAAGTTGAGTTGGGTTCCCATAGCAGATTGTATGGTTCTCCAAAAGTGAGATAAGAATCGAGCATCTCGCTCTGATATGATGTTCAAATGAACACCATGTCGGGATATAATCTCATCTACATATATCTTCGTAAGCTTTTCAGCAGAGAGATCCTCACGGATTGGCAAGAAGTGAGCAGATTTTGTTAAACGATCAACTACTACCCAAATGGCATCATGACCTCTATTAGTGCGTGGTAGTTTGGTAATGAGATCCATGGCAATGTTTTACCATTTCCAAACCGGTATCTCTGGTTGTTCCAATAATCAAGAGGGATGTTGATGTTCTGCTTTAACCTTCAGACAGGTAAGGCATTTGGATACATATAAAGCAATGTCTTTCTTCATTCCCAGCCACCAAAACTGGGTTCGAATATCCTTATACATTTTGTCTGCACCAGGATGAATTGAATAACGAGACTTATGAGCTTCATCCATCAACAAGGTGCGGAGATTGTCTTGAATTGGAACCCACAAACGGTCCATGAAATAATATAATCCATCGTTCTTCAGTTCAAGGTGAGGCGTAAGATGATATGGTAATTCCTTACCCATCAAGTTCTGTGAAACACAAGTACGTTGAGCTTGAGAAATGCGGGTTTGAATGTCAGATCGAACTTGAACACAATGAAGCTTGACTCGTTCCTTACGACTTAGCGCATCGGCTACGACATTCGCCTTTCCAGGATGGTAGCGAATCTCGCAGTCGTAGTCGTTTTGAAGTTCTACCCAACGTCATTGCCTCATGTTTAGTTCTTTCTGATTGAAGATGTGTTGGAGACTTTTGTGGTCAGTGAAAACCACATATTTTGTTCCATAAAGGTAGTGCCTCCAAATTTTGAGAGCAAAAACCACAACGCCTAACTCAAGATCATGAGTCGTGTAGTTTTTCTCATGGATTTTTAATTGTCTTGACGCGTAGGCTATGACTTTGTTCCTTTGCATGAGAACACAACCAAGGCCTAGATTCGATGCGTCACAATATACGACAAAGTCGTCGTTTCCATCAGGTAAAGACAACATAGGAGCGTCGTAGAGTTTATGTTTCAAGGTCTGAAAAGCTTCTTCTTGTTTGGGTCCCCACTCAAAAGGTTTATTCTTTTGAGTTAAGGCAGTTAGAGGAACCGCAATCTTCGAGAAGTTTGCAATAAAGCGGCGGTAATAACCCGCGAGACCCAGAAACGAACGAACCTCGGTAGGAGTAGTTGGTGTATCCCAATCCTTAATCGCACTGATTTTGGCGGGATCTACATGTATACCTTGTTCGTTAACAATATGTCCCAAAAATTGAACTTCCCTAAGCCAAAATTCACACTTGGAGAATTTAGCGAAAAGTTGTTCCTTCTTTAGGAGCTCCATTGTTAGACGGAGATGTTGTTCATGGTCAGCTCGTGTCTTGGAATAGATCAAAATGTCAGCAATGAAAACGATGATGAAGTTATCCAAATAAGGCTTACAGACCCTATTCATTAAATTCATGAAGACGGCAGGAGCATTCGTTAAACCGAAAGGCATAACAGTAAACTCATAGTGGCCATATCGTGTGCGGAAAGCAGTCTTGGGAATATCTTCTTCGGATACACAAAGCTGATGATACCCATAATGTAGATCAATTTTCAAAAAGCAGGTAGCACCCTGAAGCTGATCAAAGAGATCATCAATGCGAGGTAGGGGATATCGATTTTTGATGGTGAGTTTGTTAAGCTCACGGTAATCGATACACATTCGGAATGATCCATCCTTCTTCTTTACAAATAGGACAGGTGCGCCCCAAGGGGGAAAAGCTCGGACGAATAAATCCTTTGTCTGATAACTCTTGCAGCTGCTTCGACAACTCTTGCATCTCAGACGGTGCAAGACAGTATGGAGATTTGGCAATCGGGTTAGCACCTGGTACAAGGTCAAAACGAAACTTGATTTGACGTGCTGGGGGTAAACCAGGTAAGTCTTCAGGAAAAACCTCAGGATAATCCAGAACGACATGGATGTCTTGAACAATTTTACCCTTGTCTTTCTCCTCTACGACACGTGCCAAGAAAGCCATATAATTCTTTCGTAGATATCTATGAGCTTGGGTGCTAGACATTAGTTTGAGGCTACTAGCGGGTTTATCTCCACGAACCTCTAAGGTTTCACCTGACAAAAGAGGCACACGAACAATCTTGTCAAAACAACCCACCTTTGCACGGTATTGGGTCAACCAATCCATCCCTACTATAACGTCGAAACTCCCAATTTGCATTGGCGTGAGATCAATGGGAAAAAGATGATCGTTGAGGTTCAACTGGCAATTTCGAATGACGGAATCAAGTATAAAGGATTCACCACTGGCTAACTCTAATGTCAAGGGTTTTCCTAGTTTTGTTCTAGGCTTTGCAAGCAATGGTTCAAAAGCTAGGGATACAAAACTCTTGTCGGCACCCGAATAAAAAAGAATAGAAGCAAGTTGGTTGTTAACATAGAACGTACCGTTGACCACCTCATTTTCGGCACGCGCTTCATTGGCATTGATGTTGTATACTCGTCCACGAGCCGGGTTCGCATTTGCCAACTTCGGGCACTTGTTCTTGTAGTGAGTCAGATCTCCACATTTGTAGCAAGACCCAGGCGGAAAAGGAGGTCATGCAGGATTAGCTGGCTGTTGGGCAGGGTTTTGTACCGCTTGATTCGGAGCAGGAGGAGAGCGACATGTGTTAGCCAAATGACCATATCTTCCACAGTTGTTGCAAAGACGACACTGAAGATGTGGTTGATGATGACAATTGCACTTGTTACAAAGAGGTGCAGTACTAACATACTGTTTCTTGGCAGGTGGTTGTGCTGGCTGGGTAGGAGCAGCTTGATTGGTCTATGCAACAACGACAAAGTTCTTGGAAGCCTGACGCTTCCTAGATTTCTTCGAGGTTTCATCTTTCTTTCCCTTGTTCTTCTCTGTCTTGTTAGATGGTTTCTTGTCACCCTTGCGGTGGAGTTTACCCTTCTTGACCTGAGACTCAGTCAAGGTTGCAGCTAGCTCAGTGGCTTGTCTAACCATGGTAGGGTTGCTGCCGGTCACGATATCCTGAACAGGATCAGGCAGACCATCTATGTACTTCTCAATCGCCTTGTCTAAAGGTGTGACCATGGTGGGACATAGTTGGCTCAGTTCTGTGTAGGCACGGTGCTCTCCACTATCTTGTTTGAGATCGTGGAATTCGTTTTCCAGTTCCCTCAGTTCATGACGAGGACAAAACTCCTTCATCATAAATGCGCGAAGCTCTTCCCATGTTTGAGCCATTGCCACGTTGGCACCTCTGTCCCTCATCACACCATTCCACCAAGTAAGCGCCCTTTTCTGGAACACACTTGACGCAAACTCAACCTTTCGCTCATTCGGGCATTGAACGTGACGAAACGTACTCTCGAGACTCTCGAACCACTGTAGGAGCCCAGTTGCTCCTTCTGACCCAGAAAACTGAAGCGGTTTAGCCGAATTGAAAGTCTTAAAGTTGCACGGAACAGGTGCGTTGTTATTGTTGTTTGCTTGGTTTAACTGAGTTACTAGGTTCGGGAGTACAACAGCGATTTGCTGAGCGATCAAGGCTGCCATTGCGGCGTCTTTAGTTTGATCACGTTGAGGAGGCATCTAAAAGAAAAGGAACACAAGGAGAATGTGTGAGATTGACATAAGACAATCAAAAGGAGTATTGAAAATATCGACAAAACAAAGGAAGGTAGTCATTTGTTCGTTACTAAAAACAAACAAACAACACAGTGACTAATCAAAGTAAATAGGTCTACATAATGCATAATGAAGACATGCTTTAGCCTATAAGTGGACAGTCACCCCAAGAGTTCCCAGGTAAGAGTGACTGGTCCGATTATGTGGATTTGTACGAACACTCTAGCCTTAGACAGAAAACTCAGGGTACAGGCACCCACCCTTCCGGATTGCATGTGGTCACATTACTAAGACCCAAACTTTGACGAGATTTGAAAACTTCAAAGGCGTAAAGCCTAAAAATAAATCATCTAAGGATAGATGATTGATTTTCAAATGGAATTGAGATTTGTGTACTTGTTTTGGTAATCACCTAAGGATAGGTGATGGTATTGTTTTAAGATCTAAACACAAGATAACTTGTGTTAGGGTCCTAGAAAGGTTATAGTCTAGGTCAAATTTTTACTAATAACCTAATTCTCTATAACTATGGGCTCTGATACCAACTCTTCTGTCACACCCCGACCGAATAAAACAACAAACCGCGGCGGAAACGTCGGGGAGTCGTGTGGCAGAATTATTGTTTCAAAACACATGATAAGTAAAGTTAAGTTTTACAAGTTTAAATTATTACATTGTCTTAGTTCAAACAAAACACATAACATAAAAGATGATAACTTTCTTGATTTTAGATTGCTAAGGCCCAAGTCGCCTAAGTGTAGCTTGCTCACATCAAATATTCGCTCCTGAAACATATGTGAAAGTAAATACGTCAGCATAAAAATGCCTGTGAGTAACGTAGGTTTAGTGTTGAAAATTCATGACTTTAAAGGTTAAAAGAAATTTTTAACGAAAAGTAGTCATGAACCTTATAAAATATTTTCTTTCATAAAATCATATGAAAATCAAATGATATAAAAGAATGATGTATGGCTAAGTAAATAACCAAATGAAAATAATATGTATAAAATATGCCATGTCTTGTCTTTGTTGAAGTGGTTTAGATAACGCGACGATATGCAATACAATAAAAGCACTTATGTATAGGAAGTACCATCGGCGTATCCACCATGCTTTTATCATATTACACACGTCTCGTGTCACACCCTGGCTTTGCGGAAGCGTGGGTTTATTTGGTGTGACTTCTTAATACCATAGCTTAATCACAACAAAGCTATATGAAAATAAAACCATGCAGATCATCCATTGACTTAAGTTTGAAAAGTAAGATACCACAACATTGTCTTACGACGTTGACGCATGCAACGGAAATTACAACCTGATAACATAAAACTTTGTTCTTAAGACGCAACCATAAATATAACATAAACACTGTTTAAGACTTGCGACTCGTCCAGGCAAAAGTCGCGACCCCTAAACGTGGATGATCCCGTAACTCTAACACAGCGGGAAAACGTAGCATACCGTTCCGTTAAAATGTTTAATTATGCCGAAAAAGGTCCTTTATGTATATTTTTGTAACATAAATTATTCCCGATACTTAGGATAATATACGGGACCGTTCTGCAATGTTTTTGCACTTTATTAGTAATTTAAAATGCTGAGTTTTGTCTTAAAGTGCAGAATTTTTGTACTTAAAGTACGTTTTAGGCACATCCGGTCACTATAAACTTCACCTAGTGACGCAGTTCTACAATCCTCACCTCCCTACACTCACTACCAGTGTAGCAATCTATTCCCGGCTCATACTGGCCTTAGAGGCAGTGTCTGCCTGATCCTGGTTATGTCAGCATGTCTAATGGGTATCCCGTTGTGTGCTCACTGTGCTTGTTGTGCATCAACGTTGTCACTGATGTTTGTGTATAAATAATAGAGTGACAGTATAAAATGTGATGCATGAGCATGTATGTATCAGAAATCAGTAAGCAGTTTAATCACAGTTGCAAGCAAGCACAGTAATTAAGCAGTAATTAAATATTAATTAATTCGTACGGATAACTGGTTTGGTGAGGGTTATCACATTCTCCCCCCGTTAAATAAATTTCGTCCCGAAATTTGAGTTCTGCTACAAGATGCAGGGTTCTTAGGAAACAAATGGGGGTATTTCTCTTTCATTCGATCCTCACTTTCCCACGTGCATTCAGGTCCATGCCTAGCATTCCAACGAACTTTGACGAGTTTGACACTGCTCCTGCGAGTTTTATTAACTTTCCAATCCGTGACCTCAACAGGTTCTTCAGTAAAATGGAGCGTGTTGTCGATATGAACTTCGTCAGCAGGAATGATCACTGTATCTTGTGTTGGACTTTTTCTCAAATTGGATACATGGAATGTATCGTGAACACCATGCAGTTCAGCAGGTAGGTCCAACTTGTAGGCTACAAGCCCAATCCTTTGTAGAATTCTGAAAGGGCCAATGTAACGCGGATTCAACTTCCCACGCTTTCCGAAGCGTGCCACCCCCTTCCACGGTGAAACTTTCAATAAAACCATATCTCCAACTTGGAATTCCAAATGTTTCCAGTTTGGATCTACATAGGCTTTCTGTCTTTCGCAAGCCGCTTCGATGCATTTTCGAATCTGCGCAATCTTGTCTGTTGTTTCTTGGACGATTTCGGGACCAACAAGCTGCCTATCACCTGCGTCAGCCCAGCATAGGGGTGATCGACACTTGCGTCCGTAAAGAGCTTCAAATGGCGTGGCTCCAATACTAGTGTGGTAGCTGTTGTTGTATGAGAATTTGGCCAATGGTAAATGCTTATCCCAGCTACCACCAAGATCCATTACACATTCTCTCAGCATATCCTCCAATGTCTGAATAGTTCTTTCACTTTGGCCATCAGTTTGCGGATGGAATGCAGTGCTCAAATTCAATTGTGAGCCAAAAGCTTCTTGGAAGGATTGCCAAATCCTTGATACAAATCTCCCATCTCTATCAGAGATGATTGAGAGAGGCACTCCATGACGTGCAACGATTTCTCGCATGTATATTTTTGCAAGTTTACTCGTATTGTCCTTCTCTTTGATTGGCAAGAAGTGCGCGGACTTTGTTAGGCAGTCAACTATCACCCAAATAGTATCATGGCCCCTGGGCGTCTTGGGCAGTTTCGTTATAAAATCCATTGAAATTTGTTCCCATTTCCACTTGGGAATTTCAGGTTATTGCAGAAGTCCCGAAGGCTTCTGATATTCAGCTTTAACCTTGGCACACGTCAAACATTTGCTAACATAAACAGCAACGTCGCCTTTCATCCTGGGCCACCAATAATAATCCTTAAGATCCTGGTACATCTTATCCGCACCGGGATGTATAGAGTACCGTGATTTGTGTGCCTCATCAAAAATAACTTTCCTCAAACCACCAAACAGAGGAACCCAAATCCTTTTCATAAAACATAACGTTCCTTCCTTGTTTGGTACCAATTGCTTCTCCATCCCACGGAGATATTCTTCTTCAAGGTTTCTTTCCTTAAGAGCTTCTTTCTGCGCGGCACGAATGCGCAGGGAAAGATCTGTCTGAATAATCATCTCCAAAGCCCTAACCCTTATGGGCTTGATCCTTTCTTTACGAATTAGGGCATCGGCGACCACATTCTCCTTCCCTGGATGGTACTTTATCTCGCAGTCGTAATCGTTCAACAATTCGACCCAACGTCTTTGTCTCATGTTCAGCTCTTTCTGGTTGAATATGTGTTGTAAACTCTTGTGGTCTGTGAAGATTGTACACTTCGTACCATATAGGTAGTGTCTTTTTTTTTTTGGGTAAAGGGTTTACCACGGTGATATTATATATTCACAAACACAAAAAACAAGTAGAGAGGGGATATCCTCCCTAGTTCACTCAAGAGACATGCCCCATGAGCGTAAACCAAAACAACTCAACAAAACCAAGAAACTAAGAAACTAGACTACCATCTAGAAACAAAAAGACCCAAACACACTCTAATCAGCCCCCATTGTCTTCCATTGCATCTTCGACAATCCCCCATTTCCCAAGCAAACACTTTACATTCGCACATGCTTTGAACTTCACGCCCATCAGTTTGTATCGAACTATCTTTAGGATTACTTCACATATTACTTCTGGTGGACGGGTTTGATTTTTAAAGAGCCTAGCATTACGTTCTTGCCAAATTATGTAAGCTGTTGCACCTACAAGCAGACGAGCGACATAACTCGAAGCCGTCTTCGAGCGCCTTCTCGACATCAACCAATTGACAATCGAAGACCATTTAGGATCAACATCCACCATATTAGCCTTAGCGCGAACCGAGTTCCACACCTGTGTTGAGAACTTACATTCAAAAAAGAGGTGATCATGATAATCAACATCGGCATAGCATAAGAGACAGCACATCATATTCATGTTCTTCCTCCTAGCTAAATCCCACTTTAAGATTTTATCCTGCGTTAAAAGTTTCCGTCGCATTATAAGCCAAACCAAAAAAGCATGCCTTGGAATGCATTGCGGAAACCAAACAATAGAAACCCAATTAACTTCCTGCTCCCTAATCCGAAGAGAATCCCAAACCGTAAAGGACGAATGGTCCATCAAATTATCTCCATCCTTCCAAAGCAAACGGTCTCGCTTGTTATCATCCGGCCGAATGTGATCTAGCTGAATAAGAACCGGGAACAAATCCCTCCAAATAACCGGCCATGCCCAAGCATCCCCTCTATAAACATCCGCAACCATAGCATCAAGCCGAAATCCTGCATTAGTGATTACCCTAGGCGATAAAATGTTTGACAGCGGCCCAAGATGACACCACGAGTCATACCAGGCTGATGTAGTATTACCAGCTCCCAACAAAGACCAAATATGCTCCTTAACTAGCGGCCTCAATTGGAGGATTTTCCTCCAACTCCAGCTGCAAGTAGTCGTTTCTTTGCAATTCCAAAAATTCCGATCTTTAAGCCGACATGAGTGGATCCATTGCACCCACAAAGAGTCTCTCTGCTTTAGGATACTCCATATGTGCGAAACCATGAGGGCTTTATTAACATCTCCGACCCGACGAATCCCAAGACCTCCTTCATATTTAGGCACCATATAGGTAGTGTCTCCAGATCTTTAATGCGAATATCACTGCGCCTAGTTCCAAATCGTGAGTGGTATAGTTCTTTTCATGTACTTTCAACTGACGTGACGTGTAAGCTATAACTTTCTGGCGTTGCATCAAAACGCAACCCAATCCTTGACGTGAGTCGTCACAGTATACCACGAAATCATCTGTACCTTCCGGTAGTGCTAAGATCGGCGCATTACAGAGCTTATCCTTTAACAAATGAAATGCTTCTTCCTGTTTGACTCCCCAATCAAACTTCTTATCCTTCTGTGTGAGGAGTGTCAGTGATTGAGCGATTTTTGAAAAATCCTCAATGAACCTTCGATAGTAACCAGCCAAGCCTAAGAATTGTCGAATATCGATTGGCATCTTTGGAGTTTCCCAATTTTTGATTGCTTCAATCTTGGTGGGGTCCACATGAATCCCATCCCCATTCACCACATGTCCAAGGAATTGGACTTCACGTAGCTAAAACTCGCACTTCGGGAATTTGGCATACAACTATTCCTTTTTCAACAACTCCAAAATAGCCCTTAAGTGCTGTTCGTGTTCAGCCTTTGTCTTTGAATAAATCAAAATATCGTCGATGAATACAATCACGAACTTATCGAGATACGGCTTGCAGACTCGGTTCATTAGGTCCATAAAAACAGCAGGCGCGTTTGTTAACCCAAACGGCATGACTAGGAACTCGTAGTGTCCATAACGAGTTCTGAAGGCTGTCTTCGGGATGCTCTCTTCTTGTATTCTTAGCTGATGGTACCCAGATCGAAGATCGATCTTAGAGTAAAAACTTGAACCCTGGAGCTGATCGAATAAATCATCGATTCTTGGCAGAGGGTATCTATTTTTGATCGTCAGCTTATTCAACTCCCGGTAGTCAATACACATATGGAAACTACTGTCTTTCTTTTTGACAAATAAAACTGGAGCTCCCCAAGGTGAGAAGCTTGGTCGGATGAATCCTTTGTCAAGTAACTCTTGGAGTTGTGTCGACAACTCCTGCATCTCTGACGGTGCAAGTCTATAAGGTGCCCTAGCTACAGGCGCGGCGCCTGGAACTAAGTCAATGTGAAATTCCACTTGCCTTTGGGGTGGCAATCCTGGCAAGTCCTCTGGAAAGACTTCAGGATATTCCCTCACGACAGGGATGTCTTCGATTTTCGGCTCAGCAGCTTTCTTATCCACGATGTGTGCCAGGAAGGCAGCACATCCCTTTTGTAAACACTTACGAGCTTTCAGGCAACTGATAATTCTTAAAGGCGTATCCCGCTTCTCCCCATGAACCACAATTGTTTCTCCATCTTTGGTTGGGATACGAACTACCTTTTCGTGACAAACAATCTCAGCCTTGTTGCTTGATAACCAATCCATTCCTACTACCACGTCGAAGCTTCCCAGCTGGACTGGTAGTAGATCCAAAGTAAACTCACGCTCTCCCAACTCGATTACACATCCCCTGATCACTTCATTAGCTTCTACTAACTTTCCATTAGCCAATTCAATTGAGTAAGGAATATCTAATTTACTAGCGGCTAATCCAAGCATATTCTTAAACTCTAACGATACGAAGCTATAATTGTGACACCCGTGTCACTGCGACAATCAAACAAATGCCAAACCAATGAAATATTTTATTTCATACTTGGGATTTGTAAAAATATGTGTATCAATTGCACATATCAACTCTTGTTTCGATTTCAAGCTCTAAATCGCTTTCTGGAAGGTTATACACGCACTGATGCGTAAATATAACCAGTTTAATGCAACGAACACTCCGGAATAGTGAAATAGGCTTAACATACCTTAAATAACCTTTACATAACTTAGATATAAGTTTTGGAAGGTTTGGTGTGGTGAAATCAAAGTTTAATCGCTTACAGGGACTAAATTTGACAAACTGCGAAAGTATGCCAATTTGAACTGTAACAGACATTCCGGAACATGACCATAAGTTAAACATACCATAAATATCCTTTACATAGCTTAGAAATAGGCTTTGAGGGGTTCGGTGTGCTAAAATAAACTTTTGGGTCATTCAGGGACTAAAAGTGTCAAAAAGTGCACAAGTTTGCATTTTCGCGCATAACTTACGTTCTGAATACATCCGGACATCCAAAAATTTATGTAAGCACTAAAATATTTTATTTTAGTGTTCGCCATAAGAAAAATCCATTCGTCGCGTCATTTGGATCGTTTTTCGCGCTTATGCGCATTCCGTCGTAATTAAGCGAACATCGCGTTCGTACGACCAAACGAACCATCATCCGGCATATTTTTGAGCATGTTTTGAGTTCCCTATACTTTAACTTCATTTTAGAGCCTTGAAATGAGGTTAACGGGGTTCAAACGCATCGAAAAAGGCCTTAAAACACCAAAGGGACCAAAACTGTCAATTTTGAAACTTTTCTGAAGCTGGTGCATGGTGGCGTAGCGCGACTGCATAGGGCCTTTACCGTCGCGCTACGCGACTGCCTATGCTGGACAGAAAACATGCAGAAATATCAGTTTTTCGCATTCGGGACCAGATTCGATGTATTAGCCGTTGTTTAATTCACAACCACACATTCTAAACTTGCTTAGTCAGCGGATAAGGATGGAATTTAGGCACCATAACTTTCCGACACTTGTACGGATACGATTAAGGCACGATATTCGACAAGCGATCTTAACGGTTCGGGTATTCCTATAAATACCCAAGCACCCCCATTGCTAAAATTCACTAGAAACTTGATTTGAGAAACTCTAAGTTGAAACATTTGTTTCATACCTGAGATTTTTGAACCGAGTTTAGCATTCGGGGACCCTTGGTAAGTATTCTTTCGTTCTTTTCCTTATTTTACTGCTTTTCGAGTCAGAAAGTCAAACTTTGTTTGACTTTCAGCGTTGACCAGTAATGGTCAATGCGAAGTTCGTTTGAACTTCGCAACGTGAGTGTAATCACGTTGGTCATAGTCCCTTGGGACTATGCCCACTGATTACCACGTTGTCTAGGGTCGTAGGGTAAGCGATCTAATAAATCGCTTATACCTCGAACCCGACCCAGTTTGGTCGATCATTAGGATCCGACCAAACACATTAGGTGACCATAGTAGGTAGGGAATAACCTTCCGAGGTTATACCCTATGGTCACATCGTTTGAGTAGTTGTATGATAGGTAGTTTATATGCCTTAGGTAAATTACCAGAATACCCTTTTCATGTATAATTGGTAATTAAGCATATGTAACCTAAACTTTTGTCACATAACTGATTATGTAACATGTTTAGGCATATAACACTTGTCATAGGACTAGTTAGACGGTCCGAACGCGTTTCACGCGAACGACGCGTTAAAGTAGCATAAGCTACCTAAACGGGTCGTAATGGGTCGTAGACACTTAGGTTAAGTTTCATTAGTATGTAGGCTTTGATTAACCATATCACATGAGTTCCTACACTCATTTGGTTTACAAACCCTCATGCTACCCAGTCCTCCGATTTAGGTCCGGTTTATTAATGTAGTTACCTATATTAGGTGCCGTTTGATATTCCGCGATCTCTAGCATTGCTTGGTGGTTATCCTAGGACTTCTGAGCAATCTCAAGTGAGTACATAGACCCCTCTTTTACTGTTTTCCAAACTGTTTTGGGGTGAAACACATGTGCCTACTTGTTACTTTCATGCTTTCCTGTTTTCACATCATATACTGCTATGTTCGTTAGTACATTATAGTACATGATTTCATTACATTTTATGCTATGTATGTCCATTATGTGCATACTTAGTACATTGTTTTACATTGCTTTTCTGTTGCATATGCTTATCCAGCATATGAACACATTATACTACATATTGAACCGTTGTAAACATTTGACTATGTGAACCGTTGTAATCATTTGACTATGTGATCCGTTGATATCTGTGAACCGTTTATATCTGTGAACCGTTTGTATATGTGAACCGTTTGTATCTGTGAACCGTTTGTATCTGTGAACCGTTTGTATCTGTGAACCGTTTATATCTGTGAACCGTTTGTATATGTGAACCGTTTGTATCTGTGAACCGTTTGTATCTGTGAACCGTTTATATCTGTGAACCGTTTGTATCTATGAACCGTTTGTATCTGTGAACCGTGTGAACCGTATTTGACTATACATGAACATTTCTATACTTGTTAAACATTTCATCTTGATAGTTTGGTTTGAGTAAGTGATTAAGTAACGAGGCGTGTGTAATATGATACAAGCATGGTGGATACGCCGCTGGTACTTCCTATATATAAGTGTTTGTATGGTATTACATATCGTAGCGTTATTTGAATCATTTCAGTTTGAGACATATAACATTTTATACAAATAACATACTTTTCACAAGACATTGATTTATAAACAACTTATCTTATGCAAACATATTTTACTTGGTTATTCATTTAACCTTACATTTATTTATACTTATCATCTGATCTTATCGATTTTCAAATGATTTACAAAACAAAGCAAATTACAAGGTTCATGACTAAACATATTCTCAAACATAAGTCATGGAACCTATTTTCACAAAACCTATGTATCTCACAGGCATTTTTATGCTGACGTACCTATTTTCACATGTGTTTTTCAGGAGCTGTTGCATAAGATGATCAAGATACACATAGGCAGACTTGGGCTTTAGTGACAATAAAAGATGCAAGACTAGTTAATTATGTTGTATTTCTTTGTTTGTTAAGACATTGTAACACCTTTAATCAATAAAACGAAACTTCAATTGCCATGGATTTGAAACAATTAATTCTGTTACAACACTCCCCGACATTTCCGCCACGTTTTGTATGTTCTACGTGGTCGGGGTGTGACAGAAAAGATGGTATCAGAGCCAATGGTTATAGGGAATTAGGTTATTAGTAATGCTTTGACCTAGTCTATAACCTTCTTAGGACCCTAACACGAGTTTACTTGCGTTTAGTCATAAAACAATACCGTCACCTATCCTTAGGCGACGACCACAACAAGAACATAAATTTCAAAACCGCTTTGAAAACTAATCATCTGTTCTAGGATGATTGATTACTAGGTTTTGAACCCTTTATTGTAAGGTTTTGAACTCTCTATTATATGGTTTTGAAACCCTTTGAATTTTCAACTTCTCGTCAAGGTTTTGGGTTTTTAATAATGTGAACACGTGCAAACTGGAAGGGTGAATGCCTGTATTCTGGGTTTTCTGTCTAGGCAAGCACTTCGTATACATCTCATCAGACGCGAGACCAGTTGTGCTTACCTGGGAATTCTTGGGATGAGTGTTCACTTATAGGCGAGCATGTCTTCGCGATACATTATATTGACCCGCTTACTTTGATTAGTCACTATCTCATTTGTTTGCCTTTGGTAACAAACAAATGGTCACAATCTACATGCCTTGTCATTTCCTTTTGACTATCTTTCGCTTGTTTCCTCCTATGCCTTTCGTTATCTTCAAGATGCTTCTTCATCGCAACAACAATGTCCGAACCAGGTGCTGCATTTACCCAGCGAATAGGCGTCGTACTCCAGAGGACCGTTGACTTAGCTATCACCATGACTCGCCTCAGGGGTGAAGCTGTATAAGGGAACTGCTCCTTGGTGCAATCAATGCCATCGTCATTATTCAAATCAAATACCTTGTTTCAAATGTACCCACGGTGGACGATGGAGACATTTGGTTAACATATGCCGCTTTGCAATCCAAAGTAAAGCTGTTACAAATCCTGCTGCTGCTCAACCTTCAAACTCTGCTTCATATGTTGCTTGGCATATCTGGCGCCTCAACCTCATGAACTTTCTACCTTGTGTATCGAATTAAGCACGCCTAGTGCAAGGTGTCGGAACACCTCTCGTTACACAAATTCCAAAATTCATGTAGGATCTTTCTATCCTCATAATTAGATCCTTGTGGATGGGTATCATTCATCGGAATCCTTAATTGAATTCCTTGTATGATTCAATACGTACATCACAATTCAATAAGGACAAAGCCGAATTCCTATTAAGATTTTCCTATCTTCATAGATAGATTCTTAAAATGATTAAAGTGCCAAATGAAATCCACGAATTGGATTCCTGGTGTGCTTTAAGTATCCGCGTTCAAAGATAACAAATTAATAACCAAGTTAAACAACTATGTGATTATGTGCTTATGTGTTCCCTTTTTATGTTTTTGTGTGATCCAAATTCTTGTCATCCAAATCCTCGTAGAATCTTCCATATCTTTGTGTACTATATTAAATCCTCAATGGGCTTTTACGTTGTAGTTAAGTCCCTTGGATTATATTGTACCATTCCATAATTAGACCCCTGAGTGGTCTAGGTAAACAGATTGATCCAAAAATCTGGTTAGGAATATCATGTGATGATATAGCTGAAAGGACTCCTTGGTGGTCTAATTAAAAGGATCCTTTGTTGATCTAATTAAAAGGACCCTATGGTAGTCTAGTCACACTCATCACAGGTTTGATTATCCTCCCCACAAACATTTCAAGACAAGTTGTGCGGACTATGCAAGGAATTTCATAATTATGGATGCATACATAATTATGGAATTCAGTGCACAGAAACCACAGCGAATTTTGTCATGTGTCTAAAGTCTATTCCATTCATTTTTGTTTCTGAAGATGTAAAATGACTATTCCGTTCATTTTTGTTTCTGAAGATGTAAAATGACTATTCCGTTCATTT
>JARYGA010055816.1:0-50455 GCA_030545235.1 Helianthus tuberosus
TTCAAACTGTGTGTAAGGCCCAAGATCTTGTGCGATCGACACCATCTTGTGCGATCCACCAGATCTTGTGCGATCATGCATAAATAACCAGTACCATGTGCTTTATGTGTTTGTACCCCGTCTTGTGCGATGCACTTGTGCGATCAGATCAGGTCTTGTGTGACCTGATCTTGTGTGACCGAGAGGGAGCTTGTGCGATTGATTTTATTATCTGAATATCATGCATATCAATTATAGGAAATCCACAGTTACCAATCATACATTAACTCGGTCAAAGCAATCAAACAATTTCCTATTTTTGTGGTTATCAATCAACAACTAACAAGTTCAAACTTAACCAATAATCGATCAATACAAATATATTCCAACCGATTCCTCAAGAACCCTAATTATGTTTCAAACATAACAACATTCTAAAACATTCAAACCATCATAATAAAGCTTTCATCATCACCCAACAAACAATCCGAAAGACAGAAACATAACAGCCGATTATATATATATTCGGTTCTAAATCTTGATCATGAAATCTGAATCATATGAATATCATCAAGTGCACATGTGAGCCGATTTTTATAACCACCAAACCCTAACAAGTTACATCATAATCAAACACCTAACATCCCTAAATCATCATGTAATACATGTAAGCCAACGAATCAATAAACATACAATCAAAGTAATACACTAACTGATTAGAAGGTGACACAAAGGTGATCCGAATCAAGAAGGTCTTCGAGGGAGAGGGGTGTTGTTACCGTCGAGTTCTAGAGAGAAGGAAGAGAGCACTAGGGTTTTGTGTGTTATGTGATTTTGCAAGTTATGAGAAGTATACCCTAACTCCTATGTGTTATGCGACATGAGGGAGTGGGCCGAACCCTCACTTGGGCTGCCCATTGTTCCGAATACAAGAGTGTAGCTCGAATGGGCTTGTGCGATCGGTTCGTGTTGTGCGTTTGGGCTTGCTTATATACATACATACATACACAAAACACATAACATTTCATTAATCATCAAGTTCACATAGTCACATAGTGTTCACATACGTTACATTAAGCACATAAATAGGTTCTGAAATATGAGTTGTCACATTATCCCCAAGTTGAAAGAAATTTCGTCTCGAAATTTGGTACGTACTCACTGAGGAAGCTAGTTAAGTTGCATGGTTTTCCTGGTTTTCCTGGGGTGTCACAGAAACTACTACTTTTATGGAAGCAGGGGTGAAACAAAATTCTGAGGGGGCAAGCACTCCCGTGTCAGTAGGTTTTAATGGGTAGCATTGCAGCATGGAACATTAGGGGTTTGAACCTTTCCCTTAAGCAGAAAGAGGTTCAGGAAGTCGTGAATGAAAATAAACTTAATGTTTGTGCAATTTTGGAGTCTCATATGGATGTTTCTAAGGTCTATGATGCTTGTCAGAAGATTTGTAAAAAGTGGAGCTGGACTTCGAATGGTGCTATTTGTGATAAGGGTACTAGGATCATTGTGGGATGGAATGCGGATATTGTTGATCTTATGGTGATTTCACAAACTAATCAGGTTATGCATACTCAAGTAATTTATAAAGATGGTAATAAAGCGTTTTTGTTCTTTCATTTATGCGGATAATGATTATGTTAAGAGAAAGGATCTGTGGCAGAATATATTGGTGCAGAAGGGTTTTGTGAATAATAAGCCTTGGGTGCTGATGGGAGACTTCAACTCATCGTTAAACTTGGAGGACAACCTGTATGGTTCATCCAGAATAACAACGGGTATGAGGGACTTTAAGGATTGTGTTGAACAAATTGAGGTGTTGGATATTAATCGATCAGGTCTTCATTATACGTGGAATCAAAAGCCGAAGAGGGGGGTAGGTATATTGAAGAAAATTGATAGAGCTATGGGTAATTCGCAATTTCTGGTAGAGTGGCCGGTGGCTCATGCTGTCTTTCAGCCGTACCGCATTTCAGATCATAGTCCTTGTGTTTTTAAGCTTCCGAATGTTCCTAAACAGAAGCCTAAGCCATTTAAGTTTGCTAACTTCCTAGTGCATAAGGCTGATTTCAAGGAGGAGGTGTCAAAAGTTTGGAATTCCACGTTCAATGGTCATCGCATGTATGGTGTTGTTACGCGTTTGAAGTTGCTTAAATCTCCTATGCGTAAGCTGTTACTTAAGCAAGGAAATTTGCATGACAAAGTAGTTAACTTGAGGACGGAGCTGGATGCGGTCCAATTGAGCATTGATGGGGATCCGTCTAATAGTTTTCTGCGTGATAAAGAGGCGGAATTAGTCAAGTTGTTTACGGAAGCTAAGCTAGATGAGGAGCGTTTTCTTAAGCAAAAATCAAAGGTGGAGTGGCTTCAGGTGGGTGATTCTAATTCGGCTTATTTTCACAATTCCCTCAAATGCCGAAACCACATTTCTCGGATAGATTCCATCAAAGATCGACATGGTGTTGTGTTTGAAGGGTCGGATGTGCCAGCGGCTCTTGTTGATCATTATTCACAATTCTTGGGAGTTGAGGGTAATATTTCAGAAGTTATGGATCCTGAGTTGTTTCATAGGAGGTTGTGCCCTTTGAAAGCTCTACGTATGGTTCGGGATGTCTCGCAAGAGGAAATAAAGGAAGCGATGTTCTCGATAGGTAATGACAAGGCGCCGGGTCCTGATGGCTTCTCAGCCGCTTTCTTTAAGCATTCTTGGGATGTTGTGGGTAGTGATGTTACTTCTGCTATTCAAGAGTTTTTTGCTAATGGGCAATTGCTAAAGGAAATTAATCATACTATTTTGGCGCTCATTCCTAAAGTGCAAACTCCAAATTCAGTGTTGGATTATCGTCCCATCTCTTATTGCAATGTCTTGTACAAGTGTATTAGTAAGATTATCACAAACAGAATAAAGGTTGGATTAGATGATGTGGTGGATATTAATCAATCAGCTTTTGTTCCTGGAAGACGAATATCTGATAATATTCTCCTGACCCAAGAATTGATGCACAATTATCACCGTAACACGGGGCCACCTAGATGTGCATTTAAAGTGGATATTCAAAAGGCGTATGATACAGTGGACTGGGCGTTTCTAAGGTCTCTGCTTGTGGGTTTCGGTTTTCATCATAAAATGGTGCATTGGATTATGGTATGTGTTACTACTGCATCTTTTTCTGTTGGAGTTAATGGCAATATCCATGGTTTTTTAAAGGGAAAAGGGGATTGCGACAAGGGGATCCAATGTCGCCGTATCTGTTTACTATGGTTATGGAAGCATTGACAATTATTTTGAAAGACATGGTTAATAAATCGTCTAATTTTAAATTCCATAATCTTTGTAAAAAACAAAGAATTGTGAATGTTTGTTTTGCGGATGATTTATTTATGTTTGCAAGAGGAGATGTATGTTCGGCTAAGGTTATCATGGAAGGGTTGGATAAGTTTAAGCATATGTCGGGCCTTGTTCCTAGTATGGCCAAGAGTACTGTGTTTTTTGGCAATGTGAATAGAGAGGACAAGCAAAGTATTTTACAGTTGATGCCGTTTGAGGAAGGTTCTCTCCCAGTTCGCTATTTGGGTGTACCGCTTATCTCGTCTCGGTTAGTCTATAAAGATTGCAAAATTCTAATTGAAAAGTTGGAATCTAGAATTGGAAGCTGGAAGAAAATAGACTCTATCTGTTGCGGGTCGTCTTCAACTTATTAAATCGGTTTTATCTTCCATGCATATTTACTGGGCATCTGTTTTTACTCTTCCTGCTAGCATCATAGTTGATTTAGAGAAAAAGATGAGAGCGTTTCTTTGGTGTCAAGGGCCTATGAAGTAGGGTAAAGCGAAAGTGAAATGGTCGGATGTCTGTCTTCCAAAATTCGAAGGTGGTTTGGGTATTAGGAGAATCAAAGACATGAATATGGCGCTTATGACTACTCACGTTTGGAGTCTTCTTACCAGAAGGAATTCTATATGGGTTGAATGGATTCATGAGCACAAAATCAAAGGCAAGTCATTTTGGCAAATCAGCTCTCGGGGTAACTCTACAACGGGTTGGAGAAATATTATGAATCTTCGGGACAGGATTCGTCCGTTCATTGTCTCTAAGATAGGAGATGGGGTATCTACTTATGCATGGTCCGATAACTGGGCTTCTGTGGGTCAGTTATGTGCGTTCATCTCCTCTCGTCAACTGCATAGTGCCGGTTTTAATCCTCAGTCGAAGGTTAGAGACTTTCTGCATGATGGTGCTTGGAGGTGGCCGAGAGCTTGGTTGGATATGTTTCCAATTTTAATAAATCTTCAGCCGCCAATTCTTAACATTGACGTCCCTGATTCTCTTGTGTGGCGTGATTCGGGTGATGTGGAACAGGTTTATTCAGCGTCAGTAGTATGGGACACAATCAGGTTTCATGGTGATAAAGTCCCGTGGGTGGAAATAGTGTGGTTCGCTAATTGTATTCCAAGGCATGCTTTTCTTGCGTGGCTCATTTGTAGGAAGAAGTTAAAGACTCAAGACAAACTAAAACAATGGGACGTTGGAAGTGCTACTAATTTAAATCTTATGTGCTGCCCACTATGTTGCTCGGAGCCGGATTCGCATGAACATTTGTTTTTTGAATGTTCGTTTTCTATGCAGGTTTGGTCTTCCATTAAGTCTATGGCTGGTATTCAACTGGGGTCCAATAAGTGGGATGAGATTGTTGACTGGCTGATTTCAGTTCCTGCTAAGAAGTCTATGCGAAATGTTATTGGTCGATTACTTCTGGCGGCTATAGCGTACTTCATTTGGCAAGAGCGTAATCAGAGGTTATTTAAATCAAAGAAAAGACCAGTTGCAATGTTGTGTGAGTCGATTGTTGCTACTGTTCGTTTGAAACTAGCTTCGGTAAAAGTCAAGAGCTCTACGGCTGGTATGAGCTTGCTGGAGAGATGGAAGGTGCCAATCATGTAGGTTCCTAGTTTTGTATCTCTAGTTTTCTAGAGTTTGTGATGGTTTTTATTTGTGGTTAGCTGTTTGCTTGTTGACACTTCCTGGCATGTCAGGATAGTGAATTAGTGAGGACTCTCCTTACTACTTGTAATAATTTGGTTTGTGATATATGAAATTTACCGGGGTAACCCTTTACCAAAAAAAATACGAAAAGGTAATTATCTTGCTTCTTTTAAGTATTAACGAACTTGACTACTATACATTAACAGCCTTTAAGATGGATTCTAAAGTACACTTCATTGCAAGAAGTTAGGTTCTGTACTAAGAAAGCTTTAAGAAAAATTAATTGTATGATGTTGGTCGAGAAATGAGAAACTTTTTAACTTCTTTAAAGGCAACTGAATGTCTATACTATGTCTTATCATCCACATTTGGTGTGATTTTAAATCCTCATTATATTTTTTATTTATAATTGCACATGTAAATTATAGTTTGAGTTGCTAACGGAATATTCAAAACTGATGGAGTTTATTAATTTGCAAAGGATATCACATAAGTCAAAATTTGAGTTTTTTTTTTCTCTCATGCTTTTAGTTTGATGTTTTCGCATGTCAACAATTAATGTCCTTTGGTGGTTATGACAATATAAGCCAAGTAAACTTATTGGACGGTTTTAATTCAAAAGAATTTACTTTCTTTGTATGTTTTAGTTGATGCCAAAAACTCAAAAAGTTGAAGCTATTATGTGTGAGCAATATTGGTTCCCCCTGGTTTGTTCAAGCTTCCCACCAGAATATGAAAGAATAATAAATGGAAGAGAAGTTAAGATGACATCAGACTAATTATCTTCAAGTTGAAATTCAAGGAATTGCATGTGTTTCGACTGGTTTATTTGTTTGTTTGCTTGTAAATTTGTGAGAATATTGTTCTGTTTGTGTTTGCGTTTGTGTGTGTGATTTTAGACGCAGATCTAACTTTGTAGTTGACACATAATCGCAACAAATAAAGGAGAAATTAGTAAGGCGTCTAGATTAGGTTTTATTTGTGTGATTCATGCAACGAGGTTTTATTGCTTAAATGTAGGGAAGTACTTACAACTGAGTATTTCAAATACTATCGTCCACCTCATGAGTTTCATTTGGTGTGTTTGTTGATATATATTCGCATAGTTATTAAAGGTGTGTGACAACCCTCGTAATTACAGGTATCCGTACAATTAATTAATATTAAATTTGTGATTAATTACTGTGCTTAATTACAACTGTTGATATAAACTGCTTTATAATTTCTGCATCATATATACATGTGCATCACACTTCATACTGTCACTCCATTTATTACACACAAACTTTAGTGACATACTTGATGCACAAAGCACAGTTAGCACAGTGGGCGGATAACTCAGAAATATACTGACAGTGCCTGTACATAGACAGACAATGTTTTGAGGCCAGTATGAGCCAGAGACAGGGTACTACACTAGTATGGAATGTAGGGAAGTAAGGACCATGAAACTGCGTCACTAGGTGATAGCTTAAGTGCCGGAAAGTGCCTAAAACTCACTAATAATGCAGAATTCTTCATTAATTATAAAAAATTCAACATTTTAACATGCTAGTAATGTGCAAAAATATGGCAAAATGGTCATGTATGCTTTCCTAAGTGTCGGGAATTAATTGTGTCACAAAAAGTTACATAAAAGACACTATATGGAACAACTTAGCACTTTAACGAACCGGTATCTAACCGGACATTACCCGGGACACCAAATTTTTGCTAGAAACATTGTTTTATTATTTTTGAACTAGTTATGGCTTCCGAATACCCTAACACATTATATAAAGTGCCATACACATCATACACTAGATATTACACTTAACCTCCAACTATTTACCAACTTACCATCAAAAACTTACAATTAACCCCCCCATGCCATTTACGGTCCAAGGGACCCACCAAAATCACCACCATACCTCCACACCTTACCTCAAGATTTTACTTCATATCTTATTAGATTGTTGCTTGATTTGGTGGACAAGATATTAGATAAGAAGGTTATAAGTATGGTGGATATCTTCTAAGATCATTTCATTCTCACAAGTTCACCCCACTCCTTCACTCTCTCCTCTCCCTCTCGGCTCACACTAGGCCGCCACCACCACCACCTTGTCACCACCATATCCATCCATTTTCAAGCTCCATTCAAGTGTTAGAAGGTGCCTTGTGAAGCTTGAAGCTTGTGGATCATCAAGGAGCTCACTTACTTGCTTTTACACACCATTTTCATCATCTTTTTCTCTTGAGTTCTTCCCTAGCCTTTGAGCTAGTTGTAAGTTCTTGATTAACCCTTGTTCACTTCTACTTTAATGGTTAAAAGATGTTGTATGATAAAAATAACAAGAACACTAAAGAACATGAACTAAAAGCTTGAACATAAAGTTTACATAAGGATGAAAAATGGTGAAATATTGTTAGTATGATGTTGTTCTGATTATGTTGATGAATACTTGTTGATTTCTTGATGATATGATGTTGATCATCATATGGAACTTGTTAAAGTATGATTAAAAACATGGTTTAACAAGTTAGAAGGTTATTAAGGGTTGACATGAAATAATCATCTTCTAGATTAAACATGAACTTGAAGGAAAAATGATTTTCTTGAAATATAAGTAAACAAAGTGAGTTGATGGTCTTGTAGATCCGAGATTTACAAATGATTTTCCAAACAAACCAAGTTCAAGAGTCGATTTTTGAAAGATCATGACTATTACTTACACTTACACCATTTTTGGACATGAAATAAGTGTAAGAACACTTTATTTACAAGAAGAGTTCAAAAGAATAAATTTTATAAAATTTGTTCACAAGTTGTTAACACCAAGGTTCTTTAAAAATGAGATTTTTAAAGGGATAAATACACTTTAGAAGGTAACTAAACCCACTAAACACTTTACCAAGTTACAATGCATTTTTATAAAACATCAAGTTCATGTTGTGTTATAAATAGAATAGTTTTGCACTTGGTAAGTGTAATATTGTTTAGAGTATGGTTGTCGATTGATTTGAATGATTTTTCGAAAAGAAAATGATATGCGTAATAGCATGGACACCTCCATTTACAAAGGAGACTATGGCGAAATTTTCTAAAAATTCCAACACTTAGAAATTATTTTTTTACAAGTGTTTACAAATATGTTTTAACTTTGTTTTTCAAAATAAACTTCGCCACAAGTTTTGTTACAAAAATACAAAGTGTTGGAGGTTGGTTTTCGTAAATAAAAGTGTATAAATATATATTTAGAATATATATTTTATACTAAAACGCTTGTGTGAATATTTGTTTGATTTGTGAACTAGTTATATTATTTTAGGGTAAAATAATATAACTTGTCAAAACACCATTACATTTACAACTCCAAAATAATACCAAAAATTACAAGGAATCAATGTTTAAGTTACACCCTTGGTATTGTGTAACCGAACGCAAAAACGTAACTTACGAATATTATTTTGGAAGTAAAAGAAGTGAAAATATATTATTTTTGGGAAAATATATATATATTTTGGAATACATTATTTTTGACAAATACGATATACATATATTTCTAAGTTAGACTTAAAAATATATTATTTCGAAGATACAAATATACATGTATAAATACCCCCATCCTTGGGAGGGAAATACAGAATTAAAATACTTGAGAAGTATTAATACAAAATATTGGTTAAACAATTATTCCAAAACCAAATATAATTTAAAGTTAAAATAATTATTATTTTAGCAAATAATTATACTTGGAATAATATTGGGAAACACAAGAAAACGTAACTCAAAAACATTAAACTCTAAGCCAAGGCACGGCTCGTTCGTCTAATAGACATTAGTACGTTGTAGGTTGTCGTGTAGCTGACAGAGCTTGAGTTACGAGCAGGAGACGCAATACAGTGAGTTCATGTCCCCCCCTTTTCTTTAAACTGTTTTGTTTACTTACTTCAGGGGTGAAATACATGTTACAAAGGGATACTTACAATACTATTGGTATGATTAGCCAAGGAAAGAACCATAGATCATGTGATAGGGTAGGCGGATACTTGGGACCATTAATCCTCGTATCAGGACCGAGGGGCATGAGTGATAGATCTATTTGGATGTAGCGAGCCCACACCCCTGAGGCCGGGGTGGCCCATAGTGGTGACTATGTCTTCTAGCCGGGAGCCCGGTACAACTTTGCTAGGTTTGAGTCTTCCTACACCGTCACACATACCAGTGGCCTTGCAAACCATTGGTGATCTTTTCCTTGTTTGCAATCATACCGGGACGTACATACTTACATGGTTTACAAAGGTTTATACTTACTCACTTACACATGAACTCGCTAAACTTTTGTTGATTTTTCAAACTACATGTATTTCAGGGAATTAGTGGATTTGGCGGAGTATGCATGTGTCAAGCTGCGTAGTGAAATAAAGATGTTATCCAGGGTTGTTGAGTTTAGGAGGTGTATCCCTTTCCTGGACGGGATACATAATTCTAAACTCAGGTTTTTATTTACGTACTTTTGTTGAGTCCTTGCGAACTCGGTTAAACTTGTCATGGTTGTAACTTATTCTAAGTGTCGATGTTTTCAAACAATGGTGTTGTGGTATTTTCTCACTTTAATTAATGGATGAACATCTCGTGATTTTATCATATAGCATTGTTGTGATTGTTGGTATGGTATTAAGAGGTCACACCAATATAACCACGCTTCCGCAAAAGCCAGGGTGTGACAGCTTGGTATCAGAGCCTCGATCATAGCGAATTAGGATTCTTTCTCGAGTCTAGACTATGATCATCAGGGCTCTCACGAAAACATTTTTACATTGCATACACAAAACGTCCAGATCCAGGGAACAAACATTTTTACAAACAAAAGGCACAAATACACATTTCAAAAATTTATGTTTATAATTCAGTCTTAGAGACTGAGGGAGGTTCAGTCTTAGAGACTGAGGGAGTTCAGCCTTAGAGGCTGGGGAGGTTCCGTCTTAGAGACTGAGGGAGTTCATCCTTAGAGGCTGGGGAGGTTCAGTCTTAGAGACTGAGGGGTTCAATCTTAGAGATTGGGAAAATTTAGTCTTAGAGACCAGGGATTTAGTCTTAGAGACTGGGAAAGTTTGGTCTTAGAGACCAGGGAGTTGGTCTTAGAGACCAGGGAGTTGGTCTTAGAGACTGGGAAGGTTTGGTCTTAGAGGCCAGGGAGTTAGTCTGAGAGACTAGGGAGTTCAGTCTAAGAGACTGGGTGGGATAGTCTGGGGAAGACTAGGATGATTACTTGCATATATTGTTGTGAATTACATGCTTATTTGATTACATGTTGATATATGTGCATATGTGTGGTTGTATTACAGACACCATGTCATATTCTTCTGATACTGGAGTGTCAGACACTCTGGACCCTATAGCGATAGTGTCAGACGACGAGATTATCCCTGAGGACGACGTTTATACATCGGACACCACGAGTATCGACGAGGATGATTTCCAGCCATTTGCCCTACCAGACTTTGGAGATGATATACCTTTAGCTGATGGTCTTTTCGACGGGGATCTACCTCTCATTCAGATCCCTGCCCCTCTTCCTCTCGCTGTAGTTCCTGTTGAGGATCTGCCACTTGACGCATTATCTGATGACGTCATCGATCCATTCATCGAGGGTCCCCCGGAGGGTGAATAGGATGGAGGGGCCCCGATGGATGACGATATTCTTTTTGCTGATATTCCCGTTGATGACTTTGTTGCCCCTGTTGTTGAGGTTCCCGATATGGAGGTTCCTTCTGATTCATCTGGTCCAGATTCTTTTGAGTCAGTATCATCTTCTACTCTCCATGCGCTGGGGTTACAGCGATACCCCACAGACACCGACTCCGACACTGCTATGTCTGAGGTGCGCGTTCCACCACTGGGTTTTGAGTTCATCCCTGGCTTTCCACACGACGATGATCAGGATGTCGAGTTTGAGGACGAGTTTGACCCTATTTTTCTACTCGATCACGATTCAGACCAGGAGGTCGAGTTTATCCCCGAGGAGCAGCCTGCTGTGACACCTGTGTCACTTCACCCTCAAACAAATACCAAACAAATGAAATATTGTATTTCATACTTGGGATTTGTATAAATATGTGTATCATTTGCACATATCTATTATTGTTCGATTTCAAACTCTAAATCGCTTTCTGGAAGGTTATACGCGCACCAATGCGTAAATATAACCAGTTTAATGCAACAAACACTCCGGAATAGTGACATTGGCTTAACATACCTTAAATAACCTTTACATAACTTAGAAATAAGTTTTGAATGGTTTGGTGTGTTGAAAACAAGTCTATTCGCTTACAGGGACTAAACTTGACAAACTGCGAAAGTATGCCAATTTGAACTGTAACGAACATTCCGGAACATGACCATAAGTTAAACACACCTTAAATATCCTTTACATAGCTTAGAAATAGGCTTTAAGGGGTTTGGTGTGCTAAAATAAACTTTTGGGTCATTCAGGGACTAAAAGTGTCAAAAAGTGCACAAGTTTGCACTTTCGCGCATAACTTACGTTCTGAATACATCCGGACATCCAAAAATTTATGTAAGCATGACTATATTATGCTTTAGTGTTTGGCTTGTCAAAAATCCATTCGTCGCGTCATTTGGATCGTTTTTCGCGATTATGCGCATTCCGTCGTAATTAAGCGAACATCGCGTTCGTACGACCAAACGAACTGACATCCGGCATATTTTTGAGCATGTTTCATGTCCACAATGTTTAGGCATCATTTTAGGGCCTTAAAGTTGGCTTTACGGGCCTTAGAAGTGCCGGAAATGGGCTGAAAACACAACAGGGACCAAAACTGTCAATTCTGTAAAACATGGCCAGGCGGCCCGCCTACACTTCTGGTAATCCTAAAGCGGGCCGCATGGGACTCCCAGACAGCAGAAACTTGGCAGAAACATTGAATCAGGTCCTATACACTCCCAAACTCCTTTCCATGTGTCAATTCCCTATGGTGAGTGGCAAATTGAGGCACTATAACATTCCGACAAGTGTACGGCCTTGATCGCGCCCCCTTTTCCAAGAAACGATCTTAACAGTTCTCCGAATACTATAAATACCCAACCCACTTCACTTCTAAACCCACTTGAAATCTGAGAATTCTCTAAGTTGGGGTGTTTTATCGCCTCATACCTGAGAATACTCGGGTTATCAATCTTGCGGGGACCCTTCGTAAGTATTCTTTCGTTCTTTTATTGCTTTTCGAGTCTTTAGAGTCTGAAAGTCAAACTTTGTTTGACTTTCTGCGTTGACCAGTTTATGGTCAATGCGAAGTTCGTTTGAACTTCGCAACGTGAGTGTAATCACGTTGATAGTCCCTTGGGACTATGCCTACTGATTACCACGTTGTCTAGGGTCGTAGGGTAAGCGATCTAATAAATCGCTTATACCTTCGAACCCGACCCATTTGGTCGATCATTAGGATCCGACCAAAATACATTACGTGACCATAGTATAGGGAATAACCTTCCGAGGTTATACCTTATGGTCGCTTCGTTTAAGTAGTTGTATGATAGGTAGTTTATATGCCTTGGGTAAATTACCAGAATACCCTTTTCATGTATAATTGGTAATTAAGCATATGTAACCTAAACTTTTGTCACATAATTGATTATATAACATGTTTAGGCATATAACACTTGTCATAGGGCTAGTTAGACATCTCGAGTGCGCTTTTGCGCGCACGACACGTTAAAGTGGCATAAGCTACCTTAATGGGTCGCGATGGGTCGAAAGCAATTATGTTAGGTTTCATTTAGTATGTAGGCTTTGTTAAACCATATGACACGAGTCTCCATACTCGTTTGGTTTACGAACCCTCATACTATCCGATCCTCCGATTTAGGTCCGGTTTATTAACGTAGTTACCTATATTAGGTACCGATTGATTCCGTGCTCCCTCTAGCTTTGCTTGGTTGTTGTTTAAGACCTCTAAGCATTCTCAGGCGAGTACATTATTCCCCTCTTTTACTGTTTTCAATTGTTTTGGGGTGACTCATATGTGCTAAATGTTTTATCTGTGGTTTCAAGAACGATTACAATGATTTCAAGAACAATTACAATGTGGTTTCAAGAACGATAACAATGGTTTCAAGAACGATTACAATGATTTCAAAAACTAATAACAATTTCAAAAAGTGAACAAACTTGTTGGTTGAAGTTACATAACCAATGACATTCATTAGCAATGATCAAGCCGACCAGTATTAGGTTATGGTACCATAGGATCTGACAAATCCCGTTAGTTACTACACCCGTGGTTATGTGTGGGTGTGGTGGGTAGCGACTGAATCTGTAATTATTAATTTACCCTTTGGTAAGGGTTTGTTAAGAACGAGAACGAGAACGAGTTGGAACGATGAACGCGTCAAGAAGGTTTGAATGTTATTAGAGAAACAACCATAAAGTAGTTTCACGATTAAAACAAGAACGATTTGAACGATTAAAACAAGAACGATTCGAACGATTAAAACAAGAACGATTTGAACGATTAAAAATGTTTTAACGATTGGGTAAACATTTGGACATGATTTACATTTGATCATGTATTTCCACAAAACATAGTATTGATTTAAACCAAGTTTTACTTCAATACTTTGTTTTGTGCGTTTCACTTGTGGTTTAGTTGATGCATTTCACTATCCATACATATCATTTTGGTTACACATTACATGGTTTACATTTGACACAAACAATTTTGACATTGGTTATACATTACATGATTTACATCTTGACATGAACATTTTGACATATTATTCCAATATATTTGGCAGTTGGTTTACACATAGACATCTTACATTGTTGGTTTGGTTTGAGTAAGTGATTTAAGCAACGAGGCGTGTGTAATATGATATAAGCATGGTGGATACGCCGCTGGTACTTCCTATATATAAGTGCTTATATGGTATTACATATCGTAGCGTTGTTTAAATCATTTCAATTTAGACATATAACATTTTATACAAATAACATACTTTTCACAAGACATTGATTTACAAACAAACTTATCTTATACAAACTCATTTTTACATGGTTATTCATTTGACCATGCATTATTCTCTTATTTATACATATCATCTGAACTCATTATTTTTCAAATGATTTACAAAGACAAAGCAAACTACAAGGTTCATGACTAAACATTTTCTTAAACAGAAGTCATGAATCTTATTTTCACAAAACCTATGTACTCGCCAGCATTTCTTTGCTGACCTCGTTTTCACATATGTTTCAGGTATATGTTGAAAGATATCGATTGATAGGATGCATGCTCACATAGGACTGGACAAGGCCTTAGTGACTCAATAACAATGATAGACTATGTTTAAAATTGTGTATTTAGATTTCCAGACGATGTAATTATTCAATGTTTAATAATACGAAACACTTTTTGGTATCCATGGTTATGAAACAATGATTCTGTTGCAACACGCCTCGATGTTTCCGCCGCGCTTTGTTGTTTTACGCGGTCGGGGTGTGACATAAAAGTTGGTATCAGAGCCAATGGTTATAGGGAATTAGGTTATTAGTAATGCTTTGACCTAGTCTATAACCTTCTTAGGACCCTAACGCGAATTTACTTGCGTTTAGTCATAAAACAATACCGTCACCTATCCTTAGGCGACGACCACAACAACAAGAACATAAATTTCAAAACCGCTTTGAAAACTAATCATCTGTTCTAGGATGATTGATTACTAGGTTTTGAACCCTCTATTGTAAGGTTTTGAACCCTCTATTGTAAGGTTTTGAACCCTTTGTTATAAGGTTTTAAACCCCTTTAAGTTTTCTAAATCTCGCCAAGGTTTTTGGGTTTTAAATAATGTGAACACGTGCAAACTGGAAGGGTGAATGCCTGTATTCTGGGTTTTCTGTCTAGGCAAGCACTTCGTATATATCTCATCAGAGGCGAGACCAGTTGTGCTTACCTTGGAATTCTTGGGATGAGTGTTCACTTATAGGCGAGCATGTCTTCGCGATACATTATATTGACCCGCTTACTTTGATTAGTCACTGTCTCATTTGTTTGCCTTTGGTAACAAACAAATGGTCTCAATCTTCATGCGTTGTCATTTTCTTTTGACTATCTTCCGCTTGTTTCCTCCCATGTGTTCCATTTTCTTCATAATGCCTCTTCATCGCAACAAGACTCGAGTGTCCGGACCAGGTGCTACAATTTCCCAACAAATAGGCGTCGTACTCCAGAAGACCGTTGATTTAGCTATCACCATGAATCGCCTCAGGGATGAAGCCGTATAAGGAAACTGCTCCTTGGCACAATCAATGCCACTGTCATCATCTGAATCAAAGACCCTGTTTCAAATGTAACCACGGTGGACGATGGAGACATTTGGTTAACATGTGCCGCTTTGCAATCCAAAGCAAAGCTGTTACAAATCCTGCTGCTGCTCAACCTCTTGCAAGGAAACCTAATGTCGGTACGTGCTTATGTACCACAAATGTAATGCACCTCACCAAGCTTACCTACATTGTCGTCTGTGTGCATTACGTGGACAACTCAGTCACCTGACAAATGCTTGTCAATTTGACCCAAACCAAGGTGTTCTAAACCAACCCCAAGTCAACCCTGCTCGTATAATCGACTTGACATACGTAGTACCCAACCTTCAAACTCTGCTTCATATGTCGCTTGGCATATCTAGCGCCTCAACCTCATGAACTTTCTACCTTGTGTATCGACTTAAGCACGCCTAGTGCAAGGTGTCGAAACACCTCTCGTTACACAAATTGCAAAATCCATATAGGATCTTTCTATCCTCATAATTAGATCCTTGTGGATGAATATCACTCAAATCGGAGCCCTTAATTGAATTATTCGTATGCCTTAATACGTACATTACAATTCAATAAGGACAAAGCCGAATTCTTATTAAGATCTTCCTATCTTCATAATTAGATTCTAATGATTAAAAGTGCCAAGTGGAATCCACGGATTGGATTCCTGGCGTGTTTTAAATATCCGTGTCCAAAGATAACAAATTAATGGTCAAGTTAAACAACTAAGTGATTATGTGCTTATGTGTTTCCTTTTATGTTGTGTGATCCAAGTTTTGTCATCCAAATCCTCGTAGAATCTTGCATATCTTCGTATAAGGGATTCATAGTAGCATATCCAAAGGTACTACCTTAAATCCTTAATGGACTTCTACGTTGTAGTTAAGTCCCTTGGATTATAAAGTACTATTCCAAAAGTTAAATACATCCTACGTCGGTGTAGTTAAATGTTCCTCTTGGGTAGTTTAGTTAAAGAGATCCTACGTCGATCTAAGTTAAATAGATTGGTTCGACAATCTAGTTAAATACATCCTACGTCGATGTAGTTAAATATTTCTCTTGGGAAGTTTAGTTAAAGAGATCCTACGTCGATCTAAGTTAAATAGATTGGTTCGACAATCTAGTTAAATACATCCTACGTCGGTGTAGTTAAATATTTCTCTTGGGTAGTTTAGCTGAAGAGATTGTTCGTTTATCTAATCCTTTGGTGACCTAGTTAAAGAGACTCTATTACAGTCAAGTTAAATCACCACAGGATTATTCGTTTAATTTTTTTTCCCATACGCATTATGAAATGAACTGTGCGGACTGTGCAAGGAAATACGTAATTATGGAGGCCTACATAATTATGGAATTCAGTGCACAGAAACCACAGCAAGTTTTATCATGTGATAGGACCTATAGTAGTGACAAGAGTAATGATACGGGAAAAGTCTTGAACCTTGACTGATATCATTTTATCTTACATTTCCCAATCCTGAATTCAAGTTTCATATGATGAGTCTTCATAAGAAACATTTTTCTGTCCGTAGTTCGAAACTCCATGTTTTGATACTACAAGGACTTTACATTGATAGTTGACATTCTCGCTAAGAATCCTAACATGGCCCAAAGTTATACTTAAGGGTTCAATCGATCTATTAGAAGGCGAAACTGTCACAGCTGTCTTCTCAAGTTTCCTCTAGAATTAAATTTCGGGACGAAATTTCCTAAAGTAGGGGAGACTGTGACACATGTGTCACTTCACCCTCAAACAAATACCAAACAAATGAAATATTGTATTTCATACTTAGGATTTGTATAAATATGTGTATCATTTGCACATATCGATTCTTGTTCGATTTCAAACTCTAAATCGCTTTCTGGAAGGTTATAAGCGCACCAATGCGTAAATATAACCAGTTTAATGCAACAAACACTCCGGAATAGTGACATTGGCTTAACATACCTTAAATAACCTTTACATAACTTAGAAATAAGTTTTGAATGGTTTGGTGTGTTGAAAACAAGTCTATTCGCTTACAGGGACTAAACTTGACAAACTGCGAAAGTATGCCAATTTGAACTGTAACGAACATTCTGGAACATGACCATAAGTTAAACACACCTTAAATATCCTTTACATAGCTTATAAATAGGCTTTAAGGGGTTTGGTGTGCTAAAATAAACTTTTGGGTCATTCAGGGACTAAAGTGTCAAAAAGTGCACAAGTTTGCACTTTCGCGCATAACTTACGTTCTGAATACATCCGGACATCCAAAAATTTATGTAAGCATGACTATATTATGCTTTAGTGTTTGGCTTGTCAAAAATCCATTTGTCGCGTCATTTGGATCGTTTTTCGCGCTTATGCGCATTCCGTCGTAATTAAGCGAACATCACGTTCGTACGACCAAACGAACTGACATCCGGCATATTTTTGAGCATGTTTCATGTCCACAATGTTTAGGCATCATTTTAGGGCCTTAAAGTTGGCTTTACGGGCCTTAGAAGTGCCGGAAATGGGCTGAAAACACAACAGGGACCAAAACTGTCAATTCTGTAAAACATGGCCTGGCGGCCCGCCTACACTTCTGGTAATCCTGAAGCGGGCCGCATGGGACTCCCAGACAGCAGAAACTTGGCAGAAACATTGAATCAGGTCCTATACACTCCCAAACTCCTTTCCATGTGTCAATTCCCTATGGTGAGTGGCAAATTGAGGCACCATAACATTCCGACAAGTGTACGGCCTTGATCGCGCCCCCTTTTCCAAGAAACGATCTTAACGGTTCTCCGAATACTATAAATACCCAACCCACTTCACTTCTAAACCCACTTGAAATCTGAGAATTCTCTAAGTTGGGGTGTTTTATCGCCTCATACCTGAGAATACTCGGGTTATCAATCTTGCGGGGACCCTTCGTAAGTATTCTTTCGTTCTTTTATTGCTTTTCGAGTCTTTAGAGTCTGAAAGTCAAACTTTGTTTGACTTTCTGCGTTGACCAGTTTATGGTCAATGCGAAGTTCGTTTGAACTTCGCAACGTGAGTGTAATCACGTTGGTTATAGTCCCTTGGGACTATGCCTACTGATTACCACGTTGTCTAGGGTCGTAGGGTAAGCGATCTAATAAATCGCTTATACCTTCGAACCCGACCCATTTGGTCGATCATTAGGATCCAACCAAAATACATTAGGTGACCATAGTATATGGAATAACCTTCCGAGGTTATACCTTATGGTCGCTTCGTTTAAGTAGTTGTATGATAGGTAGTTTATATGCCTTAGGTAAATTACCAGAATACCCTTTTCATGTATAATTGGTAATTAAGCATATGTAACCTAAAATTTTGTCACATAATTGATTATATAACATGTTTAGGCATATAACACTTGTCATAGGGCTAGTTAGACATCTCGAGTGCGCTTTTGCGCGCACGACGCGTTAAAGTGGCATAAGCTACCTTAATGGGTCGCGATGGGTCGAAAGCAATTATGTTAGGTTTCATTTAGTATGTAGGCTTTGTTAAACCATATGACACGAGTCTCCATACTCGTTTGGTTTACGCACCCTCATACTATCCGATCCTCCGATTTAGGTCCGGTTTATTAACGTAGTTACCTATATTAGGTACCGATTGATTCCATGCTCCCTCTAGCTTTGCTTGGTTGTTGTTCAAGACCTCTAAGCATTCTCAGGCGAGTACATTATTCCCCTCTTTTACTGTTTTCAACTGTTTTGGGGTGACTCATATGTGCTAAATGTTTTATCTGTGGTTTCAAGAACGATTACAATGATTTCAAGAACAATTACAATGTGGTTTCAAGAACGATAACAATGGTTTCAAGAACGATTACAATGATTTCAAAAACTAATAACAATTTCAAAAAGTGAACAAACTTGTTGGTTGAAGTTACATAACCAATGACATTCATTAGCAATGATCAAGCCGACCAGTATTAGGTTATGGTACCATAGGATCTGACAAATCCCGTTAGTTACTACACCCGTGGTTATGTGTGGGTGTGGTTGGTAGCGACTGAATCTGTAATTATTAATTTACCCTTTGGTAAGGGTTTGTTAAGAACGAGAACGAGAACGAGTTGGAACGATGAACGCGTCAAGAAGGTTTGAATGTTATTAGAGAAACAACCATAAAGTAGTTTCACGATTAAAACAAGAACGATTTGAACGATTAAAACAAGAACGATTCGAACGATTAAAACAAGAACGATTTGAACGATTAAAAATGTTTTAACGATTGGGTAAACATTTGGACATGATTTACATTTGATCATGTATTTCCACAAAACATAGTATTGATTTAAACCAAGTTTTACTTCAATACTTTGTTTTGTGCGTTTCACTTGTGGTTTAGTTGATGCATTTCACTAGCCATACATATCATTTTGGTTACACATTACATGGTTTACATTTGACACAAACAATTTTGACATTGGTTAACATTACATGATTTACATCTTGACATGAACATTTTGACATATTATTCCAATATATTTGGCAGTTGGTTTACACATAGACATCTTACATTGTTGGTTTGGTTTGAGTAAGTGATTTAAGTAACGAGGCGTGTGTAATATGATATAAGCATGGTGGATACGCCGCTGGTACTTCCTATATATAAGTGCTTATATGGTATTACATATCGTAGCGTTGTTTAAATCATTTCAATTTAGACATATAACATTTTATACAAATAACATACTTTTCAAAAGACATTGATTTACAAACAAACTTATCTTATACAAACTCATTTTTACATGGTTATTCATTTGACCATGCATTATTCTCTTATTTATACATATCATCTGAACTCATTATTTTTCAAATGATTTACAAAGACAAAGCAAACTACAAGGTTCATGACTAAACATTTTCTTAAACAGAAGTCATGAATCTTATTTTCACAAAACCTATGTACTCGCCAGCATTTCTTTGCTGACCTCGTTTTCACATATGTTTCAGGTATATGTTGAAAGATATCGATTGATAGGATGCATGCTCACATAGGACTGGACAAGGCCTTAGTGACTCAATAACAATGATAGACTATGTTTAAAATTGTGTATTTAGATTTCCAGACGATGTAATTATTCAATGTTTAATAATACGAAACACTTTTTGGTATCCATGGTTATGAAATAATGATTCTGTTGCAACACGCCTCGATGTTTCCGCCGCGCTTTGTTGTTTTACGCGGTCGGGGTGTGACACCTGCTGAGGCCCCTATTCTTCCTAATGATCAGCTTCTTGAGATGCCCGCTGATCATGAGCCTGCTCCCGCTGATCCAGAGCCTGAGGTAGCACCAGAGCCAGTTCTTGCTCTCGACCCTTTACCTATGCACGACCCTTTTCCTGTTGATGTACCAGTCGTTGCACCACCCGTTGTTGATGCACCAATTATTGCACCACCAATTATTGATGTTCCAGTCATTGCACCACCAGTCGTTGATGTACCTGTTGTTGTTGCACCTCAGCCCGACCCGGCCCCTGTGTTTGTGGACCGTGCTCCATTTGCTACGCACATTGATCCTAGATATGCTGACACCCGTAACGGGTGGATTGAGGATGACGATGATTATCCTCCTTTTGTTCGATCAGTCACTCCCCCTGCTGCACCTATTTTTGCACCCGTTGGTGTCCCACAGTATCACCCTCACATATCAGACGTCCACCGCACAGACTTACCCATCACTTTTCTCCAGGAAATTCCTCCTCCCCGTCCAGGGGAAGGACCTTCTACTCAGCACCACGATCACGTACCACCTATGACAGCAGCCTTTCCGTTTATGCCCCCATTTGCACCCGCTGCACACACTGCTTTTTCCTCGTCAGCACCCATGGGCTAGCCATTTATGTGGTCTTCGCCCAATTTCATGCCTTTGTCAGATCCATACCATCCTTTTCATGTCGGGTATACGATGGACGATATACTTCTATCCTTGCAATTACAGCAGGACATGTTGAGCCGGAGAGTCGCTGAGTTTTGAGAGGATCCCGCGTCCTCCATCTTTTGTTGATCCATCACAGTCTGTTTTTCCACCTGCTCCATTATTTTCTTATCCAGATTATCACATCCGATTCCTGACGATGGAGCAGGAGATCGCGTGTTTGTTGCATGTTGTGCACGCACTAGAGGAGGATTTGGTGCATCTGTGCCGTTTGCTTTTCATTCCTCCACCTCCTCCTCCTCCCCCATCAGCTTGAGGATTTTTGGTTTGTTGCAGGTATCATGTTTTTGGTGAGAATTCAGCGAATGAGCCTGACTGCACAACATATTGAAGACCACATGATGACTTCTGACTTTTGATATTTGACTTTTAGTTGTTGTATATTGTTAGACAATTCAGACAAGGGCGATGCGACCCTTAGTCTCTTTTGGATGTACGATACATTTGTAAAACTTGTAAACAGTATTTGTGGTCTGGTTATATTATAGCTCAATCGCAGTATTCTCATTACATGCGTTGTTGGATTATTTGTTTTGTGTTATAACATGGGATGTTATGTGTTAATTGTGTTGACAAATGATATTACATATGCGTATTACGCACTCATTATACTTATTACAACTTGACCAATACAATCTTCTTATAGAAGATGCCTCCCAGAAGGGAAAACCATTTGCCCACTACTGAGGCCGAATTGCAAGCAAGAATCTCCCAAGCAATAGCTGACTATGAGGCCTCACGTGCCGAGACTAGCGGAAATACCTCAAGGAACAACCAACCAAATGGTAATGTTTAAGTCTCTTGAGACACATTACGTTACATTTGGTTATTTCATGTGTAATTGCTAATACTTCCTGTGAACAACATTACTTGTACAGGCTGTACTTTTAAGCAATTCCTAGACTGTAAACCGCTAAACTTTGATGGCACCGGGGGTGCCGTGGCCTATGTCTGATGGACAGAGAAGACGGATTCCATGTTAAGGATGAGTAAATGCGCACCCGAGCAGCAAGTTACCTACATTTCCGGACTGTTCACTGACGGAGCACTTTCATGGTGGAATCTCCAGGTTCAAACACTGGGAGAGGCAGCGGCATACGCCATGACTTGGACCGAGCTGAAAGAGCTCATGCGCAAAAAGTATTGCTCCAGGGCCGAGATTCAGAAGCTGGAAACGGAATTTTGGAATCTTAAGATGGATGGCCCAAAGATCACCGAGTATGTTCAAAGGTTTCATGATCTGTCTCACGTGGTACCATACATGGTCACGCCTGAATTCAAACGCGTGGAGCGTTTCATCTGGGGGTTGGCACCTCGGATTATGAGCATGGTCACATCTTCAAAGCCTGCAACAATTACTGAAGCCATCGATCTGAGCGTGTCACTGACTGAGGAGGCTATCAGGCTAAACAAGTTTTCAAATTCCGACCAGAAAAAGAAAGAAACTCACATGGAGTCCTTGGGAGAGAACAAACGGAAGTTCTCCAACTTTAAGCAAGGTACCAGCAGTTCCAACAAGAATGGCGAGGCAAGCGCACTGGCCAAGGCCAAAGGAAAGGGGTATATGGGCACCTTGCCCAAGTGTAACGCTTGTCAGTTGCATCATGAGGGACGATGCAGATTTGGGAAATGTGAATCTTGTGGAAGAGCGGAACACTCAAAAGAAACATGCTGGGTTGGTACTGGCCGTGGCGGTCAAAGGGGTTTTGGAAACAACAACCGTGGGGGTAATGGTAATGGACACCGCCCACAAGGAGGAAATGGCGGGAATGGAAATCGAGGAAACCGTGGTAATCAAGCTGGGAATGGGAATCGTAATCAAAACAACAATCAGGGTGATGGTAATGGGAATGGTCGAGGACCAGGGTGCTTTAATTGTGGAGACATCGGGCACTTCAAGCGAGAATGCCCAAAGCTTAATCAGGCACAAGGAAGAGTTTTTAATATCGGTGCGAGGGAAGCACGCCAGGATCCAAATGTCGTTACTGGTACGTTCCCTATTAATCAACGCTTTGCATCTGTGCTATTTGATACTTGTGCTGACTATAGTTTTGTATCACTGGAATTTAAGAAAATGCTTGGGTTAACTGCTAGTAAGTTAGACATTCTGTACTCGATTGAACTGGCTAATGGAAAGCTAGTTGAAACGAATGAAGTCATCAGAGGATGTGTGATAGAGTTGGGAGAGCACGAGTTTACACTGGATCTACTGCCAGTCGAATTGGGAAGCTTCGACGTGGTGGTAGGGATGGATTGGTTGTCCAGCAACCGGGCCGAAATTGTATGTCATGAGAAGACCATTCGCATCCCAATGGCGGATGGAGAAACGATTGTGGTACATGGAGAGAAGCGCGATACGCCCTTAAGGATCATTAGCTGTTTGAAAGCTAGAAAATGTTTGAAGAAGGGAGGTGTTGCCTTCTTGGCACACATCGTTGATAAAGAAGCCACTGAGCCGAAACTAGAAGACATTCTGGTTGTAAAGGAGTACCCTGAAGTCTTTCCAGAGGATTTTCCAGGGTTGCCATCGCAAAGGCAAGTCAAATTCCGCATTGACTTAGTTCCAGGCATCGCGCCTGTGGCTAAGGCACTTTATCGACTTGCGCCTTCGGAAATGCAAGAGTTGTCGACACAACTTCAGGAGCTATTAGACAAGGGATTTATCAGACCAAGCTTCTCGCCTTGGGGAGCTCCAGTTTTGTTTGTTAAGAAGAAATATGGTAGTTTTCGCATGTGTATCGACTACCAGGAGCTGAACAAGTTGACAATCAAGAACAGATATCCTTTGCCAAGGATCGATGACCTGTTCGATCAGTTACAAGGTTCAAGTTTCTACTCAAAGATCGATCTACGATCATGTTACCACCAGTTAAGGATACAGGAGGAAAGTATTCCAAAGACTGCTTTCAGAACTCGATATGGACATTACGAGTTCCTGGTTATGCCGTTTGGTTTGACAAATGCGCCAGCAGTATTCATGGATTTGATGAACAGAGTTTGTAAGCCGTACCTCGATAAGTTTGTGATTGTGTTTATTGATGACATTTTGATCTACTCGAAGACGAAAGAAGAGCATTTAAGAGCTATTTTAGAGCTGCTTAAGAAAGAGAAGTTGTACGCGAAGTTCTCAAAGTGCGAGTTCTGGTTACGCGAAGTCCAATTTCTTGGTCATGTAGTTAATGGAAATGGAATTCATGTGGACCCCACAAAGATCGAGGCGATCAAGAACAGGGAGACTCCAAAGACGCCAACCGAGATTCGATAATTTCTAGGTTTGGCTGGTTATTACCGCAGGTTCATTGAGGATTTCTCGAAAATCGCTCAACCTTTGACCTCCCTTACCCAAAAAATACAAGAAGTTCGATTGGGGAGACAAGCAGGAAGAAGCATTCCAGTTGTTGAAAAACAAACTTTGCGACACACCAATTTTATCTCTACCCGAAGGTACGGACGAATTCGTGGTATATTGCGACGCTTCGCGTCAGGGTTTAGGCTGCGTGCTGATGCAGCGTCAGAAGGTTATAGCATATGCTTCTCTCCAGTTGAAGGTCCACGAGAAAAATTACACCATGCATGATTTGGAATTAGGCGCGGTGGTGTTTGCTTTGAAAATCTAGCGACATTACTTGTATGGCACGCGATGTACAATCTACACTGATCACAAGAGCCTGCAGCACATTTTTTATCAAAAAGAGCTTAACATGAGGCAAAGACGCTGGGTAGAGCTGTTGAATGACTACGACTGTGAAATTAAGTATCACCCAGGGAAGGCGAATGTGGTCGCCGATGCCCTAAGTCGGAAGGAAAGGATCAAGCCCATAAGGGTTAGGGCTTTGGAAATGATCGTTCAAACGGACCTCTCGTTGCGCATTCGTGCTGCGCAGAGAGAAGCTCTTAAGGAAAGAAATATTGAGAATGAATATCTCCGTGGGATGGAGAAGCAGTTGGTACCAAACGGGGAAGGAACGTTGTGCTTCATGAAACGAATTTGGGTTCCTTTGTTTGGTGGTTTGAGAAATGTTATTCTTGATGAAGCTCACAAATCTCGGTACTCGATCCATCCAGGATCGGATAAGATGTACCAAGATCTTAAGGATTTCTATTGGTGGCCAAGAATGAAAGGCGATGTTGCGGTATATGTTGGCAAATGTTTAACTTGCGCCAAGGTAAAGGTTGAATACCAAAAGCCTTCAGGTCTCTTGCAACAACCTGAAATACCCCAATGGAAATGGGAACAAATTTCTATGGACTTCATAACGAAATTGCCTAGGACGCCCAAGGGCCATGATACGATTTGGGTAATAGTAGACCGCTTAACGAAATCTGCACACTTTTTGCCAATCAAGGAAAAAGACAACACAAGCAAACTTGCTGAGATATACCTAAGAGAGATTGTTGCACGACATGGAGTGCCTCTCTCAATTATCTCTAATAGAGATGGAAGATTCGTGTCAAGGATTTGGCAATCCTTTCAAGAAGCTTTTGGCTCTCAGTTGAATCTGAGTACTGCCTTTCATCCGCAGACAGACGGACAGAGCGAACGGATGATTCAAACATTAGAAGACATGTTGCGAGCTTGCGTAATGGATTTACCGTTCAAAGCTCTCTATGGGCGTAAGTGTCGATCACCCTTATGTTGGGCAGACGCGGGTGATAGACAGCTTGTTGGCCCAGAATTGGTCCAGGAAACAAACGACTGATAAGATTACACAGATCCGAGAACGCATCAAAGCGGCTCGTGATCGGCAAAAGTGTTATGCGGACCGAAGAAGGAAACCTCTGGAATTTGAGGTGGGAGACATGGTTTTGTTGAAAGTTTCACCCTGGAAGGGTGTGGCACGCTTTGGGAAGCGTGGGAAGCTGAACCCCAGATACATTGGTCCATTTAAAATCCTGGAAAGGATTGGTCTCGTAGCATACAAGTTGGATTTACCTGCTGAACTGAATGGCGTTCATAATACATTTCATGTATCCAACCTGAAAAAGAGTCCAACTCAAGAAACAGTGGTCATCCCTACCGACGAAGTTCATATCGACGACACACTCCACTTTACTGAAGAACCCGTTGAGGTTACTGATTGGAAGGTTAACAAAACACGCCGGAGTAGTGTCAAGCTCGTCAAGGTTCGATGGAATGCACGACATGGCCCAAAATTCACGTGGGAGCGTGAGGATAGTATGAAGGAAAAATACCCACATTTATTCCCCAAGACCCCTACATCTAGTTGCAGAGCTAAAATTTCGGGACGAAAGTTTCTTAACGGGGGGAGAATGTGACAACCCTCATAATTACAGGTATCCGTACAATTAATTAATATTAAATTTGGGCTTAATCGTGCTTAATTACAACTGTTGATATAAATTGCTTTATGATTTCTGAATCATACATACATGTGCATCACACTTCATACTGTCACTCCATTAATTATTACACACAAACTTTAGTGACATACTTGATGCACAAAGCACAGTTAGCACAGTGGGCGGATAACTCAGAAATATGCTGACAGTGCCTGTACATAGACATACAATGTTTTGAGGTCAGTATGAGCCAGAGACAGGGTACTACACTAGTATGGAGTGTAGGGAAGTAAGGACCATGAAACTGCGTCACTAGGTGACAGCTTAAGTGCCGGAAAGTGCCTAAAACTCACTAATAATGCAGAATTCTGCATTAATTATAAAAAATTCAGCATTTTAACATGCTAGTAATGTGCAAAAATATGGCAAAATAGTCCTGTATGCTTTCCTAAGTGTCGGGAATTAATTGTGTCACAAAAAGTTACATAAAAGACACTATATGGAACAACTTAGCACTTTAACAAACCGGTATCTAACCGAACAACCGGACATTACCCGGGACACCAAATTTTTGCAAGAAACATTGTTTTATTATTTTTGAACTAGTTATGGCTTCCGAATACCCCAACACATTATATAAAGTGCCATACACATCATACACTAGATATTACACTTAACCTCCAATTATTTACCAACTTACCATCAAAAACTTACAATTAACCCCCCCCCCCATGCCATTTACGGTCCAAGGGACCCACCAAAATCACCACCATACCTCCACACCTTACCTCAAGATTTTATTTCATATCTTATTAGATTGTTGCTTGATTTGGTGGACAAGATATTAGATAAGAAGGTTATAAGTATGGTGGATATCTTCTAAGATCATTTCATTCTCACAAGTTCACCCCACTCCTTCACTCTCTCCTCTCCCTCTCGGCTCACACTAGGCCGCCACCACCACCACCTTGTCACCACCATATCCATCCATTTTTAAGCTCCATTCTTTTTTTTTTTTTGGGTAAAGGGTTACCCCGGTTAAATTTCATTCATCATCAAAAATAATACAAGTGAGGTATATAGCACACCTCAATTCTCTAGAATGACATGCCATTACTAGAGTAAATCAACAAAACAAATGAAAAAAACACGCAAACCGCAAAACAAGTCACAATTGACAAAACATGAACCCACACGGTCCCCTCCAAAACCCGCAAACACTAATCAGCCACATTCATCTTGATCCATGATTAACTCAGGAGGAAGGCTCCAGTCGCTCAACACTTTCGACATGTTGCTTGTTCTCTTAAACTTCATTGTGTGTAATTTCATTCGAATCGTCATGAGAATCACCTCTATTAGTTGAGTAGCATTCCTTTTCTTCGTCGAGAACAATCTATTATTTCGTTCTTGCCACACGAAATAAGCCGACGCCGCCACCAAAAGCTTACCAATGATGTGAGATGCTCGTTTTGACTCCGCATGATGCAGAAGATATCCCATAATGTCGGCCCACTTTTTATTGTTTCCATACCCGCCTTCTCCCGAACTCCATACCATATTTGAGATGCGAAAACACATTAAAAAATAAATGATCATGAGAGTCCGGTCCGGATGTACATAACGGACAACACAAAAGGTTATAATTAGCATTACCCGACGATCGCCATTTGCACATTACATCTTGAGTCGTTAGCTTCTTGCATACTATAAGCCACATTAGAAAAGAGTGTCTAGGTATAGCCTGCGGAAACCACACAATACGCTCCCAAGCTACCTTATCTTGAACAAGCCGAATATCGTTCCACACTCCATAAGTGCTATACTCCATGTCTTGACCATCTCTAGATCGCCAAATGGTCCTATCTTGCACATGATGCTCTAACGTTACATTAGATAGCTATTGCAAAATCGGAAATCTACTCACCCAAGAATTCGGCCAAATCCACATACCATTCTGATTCACATCCGCAACCTTGGCCCGCATATCAAATCCCGCATTAGCTATCATTCTTGGTGTAATAAAGCGATTCAAAGGACATACGGTATCCCATGTATCAAACCAAACTCTAGTATGCTCTCCATTACCCAGCTTAATCCAAATGCTTTGGCGAATGATTGTTCTCAATTGAAGCATCTTCCGCCAACCCCAAGTAATGTTGTTCCGAACCGGCACATCCCAGAAGCTTCTATCCCGGATGCGATACGAATGCACCCATTTAACCCATAAAGATTCCCTATGTGTCAAGAGACTCCAAATATGAGCAACCATAAGCGCGGTGTTCATGTCAGAGATCTTCCGGATACCCAAACCACCTTCTTCCTTGGGTAAACACACACGACTCCACTTTACTTTAGCCTTTCCCTTTATGCTATTTCCTTGTGTCCAAAGAAATCTTCGCATTTTATCTTCAAGATCATGAATAATTCTCTTTGGTAATATAAAGACGGAAGACCAATACACATGCATAGATGATAAAACAGATCTAATAAGCTGAAGACGACCTGCAAATGACAAACTTTTTGCTTTCCAATCCGTGATACGAGACTCCAAGTTATCAACCAGCTTTTTACAATCAAAATACGTCAATCTTGACGATATGAGCGGAACACCAAGATACCTAACCGGAAGAACACCTTCCTCAAACTGCATGATACTTCTGATTTGATCTTTAACATAATTCGGAACACCTCCAAAAAACACAGTGCTCTTCATCATGCTAGGAACCAATCCAGACATATTCTTGAATAGAGTTAAGGAATCAAGAATCACAGCAGCTGAAAGAGGATCACCACGAGCAAATAAGAATAAATCATCTGCAAAACATAAATTAATAATCCTTTGCTCTTCACATTTATGATGAAATTTAAAATCAGCCGTATCATCAACTCGCTTTTGAAGAATCAATGTAAGCACCTCCATTACCAACGTGAAAAGATAAGGAGACATAGGATCCCCCTGGCGTAAGCCCCGCTTTCCCTTAAAATAACCATGAAGATTCCCGTTAATGGATAAAGAAAACGTAGTAGAAGTAACACACGCCATAACCCATTTGATCATCTTTTGGTGAAACCCAAAACCATGTAAAATAGTAGGTGCCTTGTGAAGCTCCATTCAAGTGTTAGAAGGTGCCTTGTGAAGCTTGAAGCTATTGGATCATCAAGGAGCTCACTTACTTGCTTTTACACACCATTTTCATCATCTTTTTCTCTTGAGTTCTTCCCTAGCCTTTGAGCTAGTTGTAAGTTCTTGATTAACCCTTGTTCACTTCTACTATAATGGTTAAAAGATGTAGTATGATAAAAATAACAAGAACACTAAAGAACATGAACTAAAAGCTTGAACATAAAGTTTACAAAAGGATGAAAAATGGTGAAATATTGTTAGTATGATGTTGTTCTGATTATGTTGATGAATACTTGTTGATTTCTTGATGATATGATGTTGATCATCATATGGAACTTGTTAAAGTATGATTAAAAACATGGTTCAACAAGTTAGAAGGTTATTATGGGTTGACATGAAATAATCATCTTCTAGATTAAACATGAACTTGAAGGAAAAATGATTTTCTTGAAATATAAGTAAACAAAGTGAGTTGATGGTCTTGTAGATCCGAGATTTACAAATGATTTTCCAAACAAACCAAGTTCAAGAGTCGATTTTTGAAAGATCATGACTATTACTTACACTTACACCATTTTTGGACATGAAATAAGTGTAAGAACACTTTATTTACAAGAAGAGTTCAAAAGAATAAATTTTGTAAAATTTGTTCACAAGTAGTTAACACCGAGGTTCTTTAAAAATGAGATTTTTAAAGGGATGAATACACTTTAGAAGGTAACTAAACCCACTAAACACTTTACCAAGTTACTACGCATTTTTATAAAACATCAAGTTCATGTTGTGTTATAAATAGAATAGTTTTACACTTGGTAAGTGTAATATTGTTTAGAGTATGGTTGTCGATTGATTTGAATGATTTTTCGAAAAGAAAATGATATACGTAATAGCATGGACACCTCCATTTACAAAGGAGACTATGGCGAAATTTTCTAAAAATTCCAACACTTAGAAATTATTTTTTTACAAGTGTTTACAAATATGTTTTAACTTTGTTTTTCAAAATAAACTTCGCCACAGGTTTTGTTACAAAAATACAAAGTGTCGGAGGTTGGTTTTCGTAAATAAAAGTGGATAAATATATATTTTATACTAAAACGCTTGTGTGAATATTTGTTTGATTTGTGAACTAATTATATTATTTTAGGGTAAAATAATACAACTTATCAAAACACCATTACATTTACAACTCCAAAATAATACCAAAAATTACAAGGAATCAATGTTTAAGTTACACCCTTGGTATTGTGAAACCGAACGCAAAAACGTAACTTACGAATATTATTTTGGAAGTAAAAGAAGTGAAAATATATTATTTTTGGGAAAAATATATATATTTTGGAATACATTATTTTTGACAAATACGATATACATATATTTCTAAGTTAGAAAGAAAAACCCTAATTCTCTCTCTAGCATGGCGATTTTCCTTCTACGTGCAACCTTCGATTTTTCTTTTTGATCTTTGTATAACAGTCTGATCATTGGATTATTGTTTATCAATACATCTAATTCGAACTAGTTAGCAAAGGGATAGAGTTAAATCTAGGGTTTCTGCTTTTGTTTGTTTCCAATCGCCGCCCTAGTTCTTGTATTGATCTGATTGCATAGAGGTGTGGGTTTGTCAGATTTTGACTTACTAATTCCTCTATTTGATTTCGAAAGATACATGGGTTAGGATTAGCTAGTTTAGGGTTTCATTGTTCCGGTTGTTGTCGTTCTGATTCTGGTCTCGCTGGTTGTTTTCGTGCATGGTTGTCTGATTTTTTGTGTTTATAGAGAGTCGGTTTTCTTAGCATGGATGATCGTTATAAATCTGGGAATTTTCAGCATGATGGCCGTCAAAACCCTACTTTGTCTTTCAAGAGTCTTGCGGACAGGGTTGTTGATATTGATGGCAAAACTTTTGTTCCACGTAGAGGAACGGTCGTAAATGAGAAGGTGGAGGGGACCTGCATTAATGTGATTGATGAATTGCTGAAAGTTACGGTTCCAGTTAATTCAGAGGGCGTGCAATCGGCTACTAGGGCAGTGGAGAATGTGAATGTAGGAGGTGGTGTCATGAACGGTAATCAGGATGACGTGGGAATTTCGAAACCTTTGTCCTATGCTGAGTCAGTCCTGAATAATAACTCTAAAAAGGTAAACTTTCAGAATCTTGCTAGTGTTGAGAAACAAGATGGCTGTGATGTGGTTTTACCCCGGGATTCGGTTAGGGCTGTTCAGGATACGCTTGCTAATACTTTATATGGATACTTTTTGGGTGATTGAGTAGCCTACCCGGTTGTAGAGTACTTTGTTCGTAACAATTGGAAGAAATTCAGATTGCAAAAATCAATGATGAATGCTAATGGATTTTTCTTTTTCAAGTTTGCGGATCAATCAGGCATGATGAGTGCTCTTAAAGCTGGCCCGTGGATTACTCGGTCACAACCCTTATTTTTAAATATATGGTCAGCTTCTACAAAGCTTGAGAAGAAGGAAGTAAAACAGTTACAACTATGGGTTAAGATCCATGATGTCCCCATTGCTGCTTACACGGAAGATGGGTTAAGTCTTATAGCAACGGCGATTGGTGAACCGAAAATGCTGGATTCGTATACTACGAATATGTGTATGGATGCTTGGGGGAGGAGTAGCTATGCTCGTGCTCTTATTGAGATTTCCGCTGAAAACGATTTTAAAGAGGAGTTAGTTATTGCTGTTCCAGATCTGGATGGAGATGGTTTCGTTAAAGAGAAGTTGTACGTAGAATATGAGTGGAGTCCGTATAGATGTAGTCACTGTCGTATTTTTGGTCATTCTGATGAAGGGTGTCCGAAACAAGTTAGGACTAATTTGAAACATGGAAACATGGGATATACCGGAAAGAAACAAAAGGAGGTAGCTAAAAATCGTGGACAGGGGAAGAATATGGTTGATGATGATGGCTTCACAACAGTGGAGGATAAAAAGACAGCTAAGAGATCGGGTTTTCCAGTTAATAAGTAGAAACCAAAGTTTGAGTACAGACCTATTGGCAATAAATCGGATGGAGGTACCAAGAAGGATGATAAACCGCCTACTCTTGTGTCTAGCAATCCTTTTGATGTTTTAAAGGATGATGTTGGGGAGTCTAGTAAATCTGGTCGGGACATGGAGGATGGGTTCGAGAACTCTGATGATGAGGAGGTGATGGAAGTATACAATGAAACGAATGAGTTTCTTAAGGAAGACTCAGGTCATGACGTTAATAAAAAAGGGGCAAGCACTCCTTCTCCCAAGGTGATTAAATGACTAGTTTGGCTGTTTGGAATGTTAGGGGTCTGAACTGGCCGCTAAAACAAAATGAGGTTCGTCAGGTGGTTAAAAATAATAAGCTAAGTTTGTGTGCAATCTTAGAGTCTCATGTGGATATGGACAATCTTCGTAAAGTTTGTAACGCAGTGTTTAGGAGATGGGATTGGACCTCTAATGGGGGTTGTTGTAATAAAGGCGCTCGTATAATCTTAGGATGGGATCCAGGGGAGGTGGATGTTATGGTTATTGCTCAGACGGATCAAGTTTTACATGCCCAGATTTTTTGTAAAACTAATAAGAGAATGTTTTTTTGTTCATTCATCTATGCTGCAAATTATTATGTTGATCGTAGGGTTCTGTGGCAAAATCTTCGTGCGCATAAGGGTCGAGTTCATGACAAACCTTGGGTTATCTTGGGAGATTTCAACTCTGCTCTAAATCTTGAGGATAGATCGATTGGTTGTTCCTCTTTTTCCCCAGGTATGCGTGAATTTAAAGAATGTGTTGAGGATATTGATGTGTTTGATATCAAACGAACAGGTTTTCACTACACTTGGAGCCAAAAACCCAAGAAGGGTGTCGGTTTACTGAAGAAGATTGATTGAATTTTGGGTAATGCTCCTTTTGTTAGTTCGTTTCCTCAGTCGGTTGCTGTGTTTAGTCCTTATGGAATCTCGGATCATTGTCCGTGTGTGTTGAAGATGTTCTCGGCTGAAAAGACTAAACCAAAACCGAAACCTTTTAAGTTTGCTAATTTCTTAGTGCATAAGCCTGGTTTTCTGGATCTTGTAAGCTCAAAGTGGAATGTTAACGTTGATGGGGTTCACCAGTTCCGTCTTGTTAAGAAACTTTCTCTAATGAAATCCCCTCTTCGTGCTCTCCTATTTCAACAGGGGAATCTTCATGATAAGGTTGCAAATTTAAGAGGAAATCTGGAAGCTATCCAGCGTGACATTGATAGGGACCCGATGAATGAATCTTTGCGTACTAAAGAAGCAGTTATTCTTCGTGATTTTCAGGAGGCGTCGCTTGATGAGGAGAGATTTCTTAAGCAGAAGTCCAAAGTTGAATGGCTTCGAGCCGGTGATGCTAATACAGCTTATTTTCACACATCATTGAAGTGCAGAAACCACATTAATTGTATTGAGGCCATTTCTGATCCTAGTGGTAACCTGTTCGAGGGTGATAAGGTGGCGGCAACTTTTGTTAATCATTATGAGTACTTTCTAGGTTGTGAAGGTCAAGTTTCTTTGGTTCCTTCACCTGATCTCTTTTGTAATAAATTGAATCCTGATAGTGCTAATTATATGGTTCGGCCGGTTACTCTGGAGGAAATTAAGTCCGCTATGTTTTCGATTGGGAATGATAAAGCTCCTTGACCGGATGGTTATACATCTGCTTTTTTCAGGAGTACTTGGCAAATAGTGGGGAGTGATGTTTCGAATGCTATTCTGGATTTCTTTAACACGGGGAATCTTCTTCAGCAACTTAATCACACGTTAGTCGCTTTGGTTCCCAAGGTGTCGTCTCCTACCTACATTACTGATTATCGTCCTATTTCGTGCTGTAATGTTATTTTTAAATGTATTAGTAAGGTGTTGGCGGATCGGTTGAAGGGTTATTTGAATGAGATTGTTAGCATTAATCAATCAGCTTTTGTTCCGGGTCGGAAAATTTCCGATAATATTCTTCTTACACAGGAATTAATGCATAACTACCATCGTGATTTTGGGCCTCCCAGATGTGCCTTTAAAGTAGATATCCAAAAGGCTTATGATACGGTTGAGTGGAGTTTTCTTAAAACTGTGTTACTTGGGTTTGGTTTTAATAGCATTATGGTTGACTGGATCATGCTATGTGTGTCTACAGCATCTTATTCGGTTTGTGTTAATGGGAATGTTCATGGTTATTTCAAAGGTAAAAGGGGTCTAAGGCAGGGTGACCCACTGTCCCCTTATCTCTTTACCCTAGTGATGGAAGTCTCGACTTGCATTCTGAACCAAGTGACAAGAATTGATACTTCTTTTCGGTTCCATAATAAATGTGAGAAGTAGAAAATTGTTAACCTGTGTTTTGCTGACGATTTATTCCTTTTTGCTAGGGGGATGTGGCTTCGGCTAAGTGTGTTATGCTCTCCCTCACAAACTTCACTCAAATGTCGGGATTAGTCCCTAGTATTCAGAAGAGTACAGGATTTTTCTATAATGTCCCGAATCATGTCAAAAGAGAAATTTTGAATATTATGCCGTTTGTCGAGGGTACGTTGCCAGTCAGATACTTGGGGGTCCCACTTATTTCTTCGAGGCTTTTATACAAAGACTGTAGCATTCTTGTGGAACGGCTTGAATGTCGGATTGAAAATTGGAAGAATAAAATGTTGTCTTTCGCTGGTAGACTTCAACTTATTATCTCGGTTCTTTCTGCGCTTCATGTCTACTGGTCTTCGGTTTTTATCTTACCAGCTAGGGTGATTAAGGAGTTGGAAACTAAAATGCGAAATTTTCTTTGGGCTCAATCTTCTTCTAAGCGTGGTAGGGCGAAAGTTTCTTGGAGTTCTGTTTGTGTGCCGAAAACTGAAGGGGGTTTGGGCATTCGTCGGATAGCTTATTTTAATAAAGCTCTTGTGGTTTCACATATTTGGAGTATTCTAAGTAATCGTCATTCGTTATGGGTTGCTTGGATCCACTCTTATCGCTTAAAAGGGCGGAATTTTTGGGACCATAAGGTTCCGGCTACTTGTTGCTGGAGCTGGAGAAAGATGGTCCAACTTCGGCCCTTGATTCGTCAACATGTTTGGTCTATGATTGGAGATGGCAGAAGTACCTCAGCTTGGTTTGACACATGGAGTAATATTGGTTCGTTATGCACTTTTTTGTCTCCGAGAGTTATTACCCGAGAAGGATTTTCACTCAGTGCTACAGTTGCGGATTTATCTCCTAATGGTTCTTGGCTTTGGCCGGTTGCTTGGAGGGATATGTTCCCAGTTCTTATTCAGCTCGATAACATGCAACGGAATTTAAATGCACAAGATCGTCTCCTTTGGAAAGATGGGGATAGTGTGGCCGACTACTCTTCTACTGGAGTTTGGAATTCTGTTCGAGCAAGGGAGCAGGAGGTGGATTGGGCTGCAATAATTTGGTTTTCTCAATGTATCCCTCATCATGCTTTTTTGATGTGGCTTATTGTGCGACGTAAGCTACTTACTCAAGACAAAATCTTGCTTTGGAATCATACACGATGCAACAACATGAACATGATGTGTTGCCTGTTGTGTTATGAGAATATTGACTCGCATACCCATTTATTTTTTTAGTGCAAACTATCCTCGCAAGTTTGGGATATGGTTCGTTCTAAAGCTGGAATGGAGAATGTGGTTTCAAAGTGGAGTGATATTTTCGAATGGCTAGGTATTCATTCTCGGTCAAAATCAGCATTAAATATGGTTTCTAGATTGTTGGTTGCAGCGCTGGCGTATACCATCTGGCAGGAAAGAAATAACCGATTATTCAGGAACCACACAAGGCCACCGGATGTTTTATGTCATCTTGTTATAGAAAGTGTCAGATATAAGTTGATGGGGCTCAGATTCAAGAACACTGCTAGAGTTCGGGATTTACTGGAGAAGTGGGATATTCATGGAGCTGATTTACCGATGGATAATGGTTGAGTTCGTATAGTTCAGGCATTTTTTTGTTCTAGATAGTTTGTCTAGTGGTCGTTTTTGGCTTTACATTTTGTTTTTTATTTTGGTTTTACTTTCATGGGGGTATGTCCCATGTTTGAACTAGTAAGGATTTTACCTTACTACTTGTTTTTTTTTTTTTGTGAATATATAGAATCACCGGGGTAACCCTTTACCCAAAAAAATATATTTCTAAGTTAGACTTAAAAATATATTATTTCGAAGATACAAATATACATGTATAAATACCCCCATCCTTGGGAGGGAAAAACGGAATTAAAATACTTGAGAAGTATTAATACAAAATATTGGTTAAACAATTATTCCAAAACCAAATATAATTTAAAGTTAAAATAATTATTATTTTAGCAAATAATTATACTTGGAATAATATTGGGAAACACAAGAAAACGTAACTCAAAAACATTAAACTCTAAGCCAAGGCACGGCCCGTTCGTCTAATAGACATTAGTAAGTTGTAGGTTGTCGTGTAGCTGACAGCGCTTGAGTTACGAGCAGGAGACGCAATACAGTGAGTTCATGTCCCCCCCTTTTCTTTAAACTGTTTTGTTTACTTACTTCGGGGGTGAAATACATGTTACAAAGGGATACTTACAATACTATTGGTATGATTAGCCTAGGAAAGAACCATAGATCATGTGATAGGGTAGGCGGATACTTGGGACCATTAATCCTCGTATCAGGACCGAGGGGCATGAGTGATAGATCTATTTGGGTGTAGCGAGCCCACACCCATGAGGCCGGGGCGGCCCATAGTGGTGACTATGTCTTCCAGCCGGGAGCCCGGTACAACTTTGCTAGGTTTGAGTCTTCCTACACCGTCACACATACCAGTGGCCTTGCAAACCATTGGTGATCTTTTCCTTGTTTGCAATCATACCGGGACATACATACTTACATGGTTTACAAAGGTTTATACTTACTCACTTACACATGAACTCGCTCAACTTTTGTTGATTTTTCAAACTACATGTATTTCAGGGAATTAGTGGATCTGGCGGAGTATGCTTGTGTCAAGCTGTGTAGTGAAATAAAGATGTCATCCGGGGTTGTTGAGTTTAGGAGGTGTATCCCTTTCCTGGACGGGATACATAATTCTAAACTCAGGTTTTTATTTACATACTTTTGTTGAGTCCTTGCGAACTCGGTTAAACTTGTCATGGTTGTAACTTATTCTAAGTGTCGATGTTTTCAATGGCTGAACATCTCGTGATTTTATCATATAGCATTGTTATAATTGTTGCTATGGTATTAAGAGGTCACACCAATATAACCACACTTCCACAAAAGCCAGGGTGTGACAAGGTGCTAGGCACACTCAAGGCGCATAGGCCTCGCCTGGGGCCTAGGCGCAAAAAAAGGAGAGCCTGAGAAAATAAAAGCGCACAATGAAAAAAAATTATTATGTACTAGAAAAATAATAATATTCTACAAAGAAAATAAACCAAAACCTATTATATAACATTTAACATCATCTATTGGGTACCAAAAGTTCTAAAATATTAGTGTATTGGTGTAGAAAAGTGATTTTCATTAGATAACAATAGAAATTTGGCTGGAATCTTGCCAAAATTTGGAGTATTTGGTCGGAAACTCTTAGGCTTCTAGGAATCGCGTCGGAATCTACTCCGGAATCATCACTTGGAGAATTAAAGCTCAATTTCCTTGACTCAAGGCGCAATTGCCTCGCCTCGCCTGAAAAATGGGCCTAGGCGCAAGAGGCGATGGCTTTTAACAACTATGTATATTCGTTATAAAAATTTTGGTGTTTAAAGTTCACCTTGCTCACCATTAACTTATGAAATAGGATCCATTGCGAACTTTTGTAAACTATGTCCTTTGGCAGGTGCGGCCACTGTAAGAATCTTGCACCAGAGCCAGAGGTACCTATCCTGTTTCTTGGATGGCCAACTTAGGAAGTTAAGTTGTCCTTTTTTTTTGAAATGCAGGATGTCAAAGAGTAATGATTTACGCGTTGTATTATATTCGTGCAGTATGAAAAGAGGCTGCATCTGTGTTGTCAAGCCATATGATCCTCCAGTTACTTTAGCGAAGGTTGATGCCATTGCTAAAGAAAGCAGAGGACTTGCATAACAATTTGAAATACAAGGTTTCCCCACAATCAAGATCTTGAAAAACAGAGAAGTTGTGCAAGAATATAAAGACCTTCCTGAAGCTAATGTTATACTTGAATACTTAAAGAAACAAGTTGGTCCTGCATCGTTTGAGATCAAAATTCTTGAAGATGCAAGCAGCCTTATAGATGAAAAGAAGCTCTGTGGTAAGGTTTTTTAGATTGAAACTTGCTTCCCCACTACCTTTGGACTTATTACCCATGACTTAAATTTTTTATGTGTCATTTCGGGTAGGAATTTTCCGCACATTATGTGGGGAAGAGTTTGAGAACGTCACCATTTTAGCTAACAAGCTACGTTCGGATTGTGATTTTGGCCACGCTACAAAAGTTGAACTCCTACCCCGTGGGGAATCATCAGTGACCACCCCAACCATTCGGTTACTGTGGGAATATAAGTCCCCTTCGATCTGTTGTTGGAGCTGGAGGAAAATCTTGCAAATTAGGCCGCTTCTTAGAAATTTTATTTGGTACAAGATTGGTGATGGTAAAAGTACTTCAGCTTGGTATGATTACTGGTGTGACGCTGAGCCTCTCGGCCATTTCTTATCTCCTAGAACCATTACTAATGTGGGGTTTTCGCTTCATTCTAGTGTAGCGGATATTTTGAGTAACGGGACTTGGTTGTGGCCTGATGCTTGGAGAGACTTGTTCCCCGTCTTAAACCAGATTAATGTGTGTATCCATCCGAGTGTAAATGATCGGATTGTTTGGAAGGTTGGTAATGATTTGCGGCCTCACTCATCGGCTATGGTTTAGGATTGTATTCGGACATCGGAGCCAGAGGTCTCGTGGGTGAATATTGTGTGGTTCTCTCAGTGTATCCCAAGGCATGCTTTTCTAATGTGGTTGATTATGCGGCGTAAACTTCTGACACAGGATAAAATCTTGCAATGGGGAGCCAAGAGGAGAGGAAACATGAACATGATGTGTTGCTTGTTGTGCTTTGCGGATTATGACTCGCACAATCATTTATTTTTTGAATGTCAATACTCTACGTAGATTTGGAATATGGTCAGGAACAAAGTTGGGATGTTGAGTGTAGATGCGACTTGGAGTAGTATTGTGGACTGGTTAGCCGCTCGGGCTCAGTCCAAATCCGCTGCTAATTATGTTTGTCGGCTGGTTGTTGCGGCTTCATCTTATATTGTTTGGCAAGAAAGAAATGCCTGGTTATTCAGGAATCATGCGAGACCTCCAGACACGGTAGCTGCAACGATTATCAATATTGTCCGTTATAAGCTGATGGGAGCGAGATTCAAGAATACAGCCAAAGTGAGAAGGTTGTTGGAAGACAGGGAGATTCACGGGGAGGAGCTTATCGACGCGGGTGGCTAATCCTAGATTGTTAGTCTAGTTGTGGCTTATTGGTTGACTTTGTTTTGCGTTTGCTTGTTTTTTGGTTTAATTTCATGGGGCCTGTCCCATGTCTGAACTAGTGGGGGTATTTCCTCACTACTTGTGTTTTTGCATTGTGAATATATAGAATCACCGGGGTAACCCTTTACCCAAAAAAAAATCATTCGGTTACTGAAGTCGTATGATGAGTTGTTTGTCGATTTTCATGACCATCAGGTGTATCAAGAACTTGAGTATTTCCTTATTATGTTTACTATATTACTTGTCACCAATCGGTTAACACTTCTTTTGTTGGTTTTCAGAAATTTGATGTTGATACTTTGTAGCGTGATCATGTGTCCATCCTAAATGTATACAAGGGATTTCCTCACTCTAATAATTCTTCAAAATGATGTCACAACCCATCAAGCTTATGAATAACTCTTAAGGAAGCCTTATAAAGGGAAGAATACTATACCGGAAAGCATTCAAAGACCGACTTCAATAACGTAAGCCTTCCCTCTATAGAAAGGACCGAAGCCTTCTAAAGCGAAAGCCGATTTTCCACCACTTCTATTACTGGAGCCCAATTCCTGTACAAGTTCATGTTGGCCCCAACATTCAGCCCAAGATTATTAAAGGGATTCGACTCAGTCTTACATTTTAATATACTAGCAAACAGAGTCACATCCTGGTCATGTACCCCCACCCAGACTTATTTAAAGACTTGATGCAACTTGATTCATTGGAGTTGCTTACAACCTTTTGGTTTGGTATGTTTTTAGCCATGATATAAATCTAATTATGAATGTTTTTGATAAAACATCCCACATTTTAGGGTCATGATACCATTAATATTCCCGTCCATCGGACGGGTATAGAACTAGTTAAATATAGCTATAAAATAGCCAAATTTTAGGTTTTTGTTAAATATACATGTAAAATAGCCTATATACCAGGGTATTTTGATTTTTTTAATAAAAATAGCAATTAAATATAGCTATAAAATAGCTGAATTTTAGGTTTTTGTTAAATGTATGATAGCATATATACCAGGGTATTTTGATATAATATACATATAAAATTTTTAATTTTTTTCTAGTATATCGCTATTTATAAAATAGCGCCCGCTATTTATTGCTATATAGCATATAGGTACCTTATCGCTATTTGTCGCTATTAGCCATTAACAACTATTGATGTTATAGGCCGATTACCAATATACACGTTCTAGATGTGACACCCCAGGAAAACCAGGAAACAACACAACTAGCTTCCTCAGTAACCGCATGCTAAATTTCGGGACGAAATTTCTTTCAACTTGGGGATAATGTGACAACTCGTATTTCAAACCTCTCTTTGTACCTTGATGTAACCGGTGAGAACGTTATGTGATTATATGAACTTTGTTGATTAATTGAATGTTATGTTATGTGTTTATGTGTAACGAATTGTATTGTATATTAACGAACCGATCGCACAACACAACCCAATCGCACAAGCCCATTCGGGCTACACTCTTTGTATCCGAACCAAGGGCAGCCCAAAGTTGGGTTCGGCCCACTCCTTGCGCATACACATATCCTTAGGGAGTTTTGTTTCTTATTTGGTTGCAAAACAAGAACAGACAAAACCCTAATCCCTCTCCCTCTCAAAACCGACGGCAACAACATCCCTCTCCAACGAAGCTTTTGTGTTCGGATCAATCCTTGTTCTTTTCTCTAACCGGTTAGTGTTTTAACTATTGATTGTATTGTTACATGATGTTGTGATATATATGCTTTACATGATGATTTAGGGATGATATAGGATTGATGGTGTTGTAAAATGTTAATGTTCATGTAATCGGCTCACATGTAGATGGTAATTAGAACCGAATATAAATAAGTTGGTTGTGATGTGGTTGAACTCGGATGATATGTGATGACCCTAGTGTTAGATCCGATTGAATGCTATGATAGGTTGTTAGTATGATTTGGATGATAATTAGGGTTCATATGATTTACACGATAATTGCTTGGTTTGATCGAGAATTTGCATGATCTAAAACTGATTGGTTGTTGATTGATAACTACATAAATGGAAACTGTTAAATTGGTCAAATGAATTGATTGATTTTAGTAACTGACTTGCATGATTTAAGGAATTAGTTAACCGGTTGCACAAGCTCTCTCAGTCGCACAAGATCAGATCACACAAGACCTGATCTAATCGCACAAGAGCAAACCGCACAAGCTAGGTACAACCATCTAAGTTCCAGGTATTGTTTAGTTTTGCATGATCGCACAAGACCTTGTGGATCGCACAAGGTTGTGCCGGTCGCACAAGGCTTGGGCCACACACGAACATTTGGACAATTGGGCCTCAAAGCCCAATCCCAATCGCACAAGGGCCGGTCACTCGCACAAGACCATCCGGATCGCACAAGACTCATGTTATCTGTTTGGGTCGTTTACATGCTGGACTGCTTATGTTTAAATGGGCCGGGTATTTTTGGGCTTCAATGGGTGAATCGCAAAAGGTTGTTAAACTTGGGCGAGCCCAATCTTTTGAATCGTACAAGTATGAATATGTTAAGTACTTGACTGTTAATGTGCATGCCATGATCAATACGTGCTCGTAACCTGTTAGCTATTGTGTAAACCTATGTGCACTACTTGAACCTAGACCTGACTTGTATGGTAACCATGTTAGGACGTGGTTGACCACATATAGCTCAAGTAACCTTTTCGTGTATCTGCCGAGCAAACCAAGGTGAGTTCACACTCTTTCCAAGGCATGGGATTCCCAAGGGTTGGGAATGGGTTAATGATTTAAACGGTAACTACAACCTCGCGTGTTCTCCTTGGGTAGGATACGTACGGCCATCCTCCGTAGGTAGGATGCCAAGATTACACACTGGACCAAACCTCTATCATGAAGTCCCTCATTTATATCGACTTAATCGCCGAGGCCTATGGCGAGGGGGTCATTAGTTAATAGCGCTATTAGGTTTAACAAACCTCACACCGTGCCAGTCGGATGGGCGTGTACTAATGGACTATGGGCAAAGGGTTAATGCTGATAGACCACTTAGGGAACCACTTATATTTTCGTAGTAGTCGATACGCACGGTCTAGTAACACATGGGAAGCCCCCACTAACCTTCGCAAACATGTCTGGGAGACCGCGATACGAATTAATACGATACATGGTTTACAAAACGAACATATGATTTACGAAACGAATTCTATAACTAAACAACCAAACTGTGAACTCGCTCAATTTTGTTGTTGACTCGTTGTTACATGCCTTGCAGGTCGTTAGGTACTCATGGAGCTTGCACAGGGAGGCGCGGTCGTTGTGGGACATGGCAGTGTGTGCCATGCTAAAAACGTTATTTTATCTCATACTTAATACTTACTTTGGGTTTTACAATTATGCTTCCGCTAAACACTTAACTACGTTTTTGATTTGAAACACCTTTCATATTGTGTGGTTGAATTTTTCTTATTACTTGTTATGTTCAATATGATTGGTGGCTTGATCCTGGTCAGTCACGCCTCCAAGCGGTGATACTCCGCGAGTGGATTCTGGGGGTGTGACAGATTGGTATCAGAGCCATTGGTTATAGAGAACTTGGTTTTGATAAGGGAAAAAAGTTTTTGTTAAAACCAGACTATAACCTGAACAGTGCTCAACGACCCACAACGATGCCTCGCTCCACGTGCAAGACTCAACATTCTAGGTGATATGATTATGCTTACATTGCCTACTTGCTAGTACATAGAATTTTGCTCGTAGTATGCTTAGATAAACGTAACAATTATGGTTTGAAAACACTTGTGTGCTTACTCTCTTCTGTTATCGCACTCTCGCGAACCTCTCTCATCATGTTTCCCTTGGTATGAAGATCATGGCTGGACGCGTTAGCATGACTCAAGCCCAGTTGACGGCTCTGATTAACCAACAAGTTGTTGCGGCACTTGCAGCCGCCCAAGCAGGAGGTATATCCTGCAGTCGCAACTCACTCTAAAAACTTTAGATCCTACACTCCTAAACCAACTCTTGCGTTTAACTTTGTCCTATTCTTGTTTACACAATAGGCCAGCATGCTCAGCCGCCTGCGTGCACGTTCAAAACTTTCATGGACTGTCGTCCTAGTACTTTCAGTGGCAAGGAAGGGGCCGTTGGACTCCTCCATTGGTTTGAGAAGCTCGAGTCAGTTTTCGAAATGTGTGAATGCCCTGAGGCTCGCAGGGTGAAGTATGCCACTGGTACTCTCGAAGGCGTTGCGTTGACTTGGTGGAACGCACAAGTCCAAATGTTGGGGCTGTTAGCTGCCAATGCCACCCCATGGAACGACTTTAAGGAACTGATCAAGCGGGAATACTGTAGTCGTGACGACATCCACAAGTTGGAAGTGGAGTTCTTTAACCTGAAGATGACAGGGTCAAAGATAGAGGCGTATACGAAAAGGTCAAACGAGCTGGCCATCCTGTGTCCAACTATGGTGGATCCTCCCATCAAGCGCATCGAACTGTACCTCAAAGGCTTAGTACCAGAGATTCAAAGCCATGTGACTTCGGCTAACCTTGCTACCATCCAGGATGTTACTCGTCTTGCTCATCGCCTCACAGACCAGGCAGTGGAACAGAACAAGTTGCCTAAGCGTATCGGTGCTACTACCACTACCCCATCTGCTACTCCCAGTGATAACAAGCGAAAATGGGATGGAGCCTCCAGCAAAGGTTCGACTTCAGTTCAGTCCTAGGTACAACAGCGAAGGACTGATGACTATCAGAGTCCTGGTCAGCAATCTTCTGGTAGTCAAGGGCAGGGTGGATATCGAGGAAACCTCCCAAAGTGCAACAAATGCAACAGACACCACAATGGTCAGTGCACCAAGGGTCGTTGTCAGCGGTGTCTCAAGATGGGTCATGAAGCTAAGGATTGCAGGAGCTCACGACCTGCGAATCAGAACCAACAACAACAACCACCTGCTCCATAGAACCAGCAGCAGCAACAGCGAGGAAACAGGGGGTGCTTTCAGTGTGGTGCTGAAGGCCACTTCAAGCGGAACTGCCCTTAATTAAACCAGAATCAGAACAACAACAACAATAATCAGGGCAATGGGAACAACAACGGGGGAAACAATGATGGAAACAATGGTGCCAGGGGTCGAGTGTTCGTGCTAGGTCAGGGTGACACAAGGAATGATCCTAACGTAGTGATGGGTAAGTTCCTTCTCGACGACTTTTATGTTACTATTTTATTTGATTCGGGTGCCGATACCAGTTACGTGTCTCTAAAAGTTAGTCAAATGCTCAAGCGCACACCAACACTTTTGAACACCAAGAATGTCGTAGAATTAGCAAATGGTAAAAGTCTAGAGGCCACACACATAGTTCAGGGTTGTAATCTTATCCTCGCTGGTCAGACTTTCTCTATCGATATCATTCCTATAGTTCTGGGTAGTTTCAACATCGTCATTGGGATGGATTGGTTATCCCAACAGCAAGCAGAGATCCTATGCAAAGAGAAGATTGTTCGTATTCCCCGTTCTGGCAAAGAACCTCTCGAAATTCAAGGCGACAAGAGTGGTGATGTAGTGGGCATCATCTCCTTCCTTAAGGCCCAGAAGTGTTTGCGAAAGGGCCACACCGCTATCTTAGCACTCGTTACTGACGCATCAACAAGAGAGAAGAGAATAGAGGATATTCCTGTAGTACGCGACTTTCCTCAAGTGTTTCCTGAAGATTTACCTGGGCTACCGCCTCATCGCCAGGTCGAATTCCAAATCGAGCTAGCTCCTGGAGCAGCACCCATAGCTCGAGCACCTTGTCGCTTAGCTCCAACCGAACTAGAAGAACTGTCCAAACAGTTGCAAGAACTCCTGAATAAGGGTTTCATTCGTCCTAGCTCTTCGCCCTGGGGAGCCCCAGTATTGTTTGTGAAGAAGAAAGACGGTACCTTCCGTATGTGCATAGATTACCGTGAACTCAACAAGGTGACCGTGAAGAATCGCTATCCTCTTCCACGCATTGATGATTTATTCGACCAGTTGCAAGGGTCGAGCTTCTATTCAAAGATTGATCTGAGGTCAGGCTACCATCAACTGAGAGTCCGGGACGAGGACGTCTCTAAAACAGCATTCAGAACGCGCTACGGCCATTACGAGTTTTTGGTCATGCCATTCGGGTTAACAAACGCACCTGCGGTTTTCATGGATCTTATGAATCGAGTGTGCAAGACTTACCTGGATAAGTTCGTTATAGTTTTCATTGACGACATCCTGATCTATTCGAAGAGTCAGGAGGAACACGAGCAGCATCTACGACTTATTTTGGAACTCCTTCGAACAGAACAGCTTTATGCTAAGTTCTCGAAATGCGACTTCTGGCTTCACGAAGTCCATTTCCTAGGCCACGTGGTAAACAAGGATAGGATTCACGTTGATCCATCCAAGGTTGATCCAATCAGGAACTGGCCTGCACCCCGTACACCAACAGAAATTCGCCAATTCTTAGGTTTGGCAGGGTACTACAGAAGGTTTATCAAGGATTTCTCCAACATTGCGCAACCTCTCACCTCACTAACTCAGAAAGGCGTTATCTATCGTTGGGGTAATACACAGGAATCAGCATTTCAACACTTAAAGGATAGACTTTGTAGTGCACCTATTCTTTCATTGCCAGAGGGCACAGACGATTATGTAGTCTATTGCGACGCATCCATTCAGGGTCTTGGGTGTGTGTTGATGCAACGTCAACTTAAGATTCACGAAAGGAATTACACTACACACGATTTGGAGCTGGGAGCTGTTGTTTTCGCGTTTAAGATATGGAGACATTACCTGTACGGTACCAAGTGCACCATTTACACCGATCATAGGAGTCTCGAGCATATCTTCAAACAGAAGGAGTTGAACATGCGACAACGTCGATGGGTCGAGCTATTGAATGATTACGAATGTGCCATCAAGTACCATCCGGGCAAAGCCAATGTGGTGGTCGACGCCCTCAGGCGAAAGTATACTACACCTAGACGTGTACGTGCTTTACAACTCACTATCCAATCTAATCTTCCTGCACAGAGACGAGATGCTCAGGTACATATTATTATGGCAACTTACGCGAACTTGTGATGGATGAAGCGCATAAGTCTCGTTACTCGGTACATCCTGGTTCGGATAAGATGTACCACGACTTAAAGACTACATACTGGTGGCCTAGCATGAAAGCCCACATAGCAACCTACGTTAGCAAATGTTTGACTTGTGCGAGAGTCAAGACTGAATATCAGAAACCATCGGGCCTACTCCAACAACCAAAGATACCACAATGAAAATGGGAGCAAATTTCCATGGATTTTGTTACTGGCTTACCTAAATCTCAACGTGGGAATGATACCATTTGGGTGATCGTGGATCGACTCACTAAGTCTGCACACTTCTTGGCTATCAAGGAAACGGATAAGTTCTCCACTTTAGCAGACGTTTATCTTAAGGAAGTTGTCTCGATGCACGGGCTGCCAACCTCTATTATCTCTGATCGTGATGCACGTTTTACTTCAGAACTGTGGCAAGCAATGCACAAATCTTTTGGCTCTCGATTAGACATGAGCACAGCTTATCACCCGCAAAACTCTTGAAGACATGCTTCGTGCATGTGTAATCGATTTTGGCAACGGCTGGGAAAAACATCTCCCTCTAGTGGAGTTTTCGTATAATAACAGTTATCACACTAGCATTCAAGCCGCTTCGTTTGAGGCACTGTATGGGCGTAAGTGCCGATCACCTCTTTGTTGGGCAGAAGTCGGTGACAGCCAAATCAGTGGCCCAGAACTCGTAGTTGATACTACAGAAAGGATTGCTCAGATACGACAACGCATGGCGGCAGCTCGCGATCGTCAGAAAGCCTATGCGGATACACGCAGGAAACCACTCGAGTTCCAGGTTAGGGATCGAGTGCTACTCAAAGTCTCACCCTGGAAGGGTGTTGTTCGTTTTGGCAAACGAGGCAAACTTAACCCACGATACGTTGGAACTTTCGAAATCATAGAGAAGATAGTTAAAGTGGCCTACAAACTGGACCTACCAGCAGAACTTGGTGGAGTTCACAACGTATTTCACGTGTCAAATCTGAAGAAATGTCTGTCAGATGAAACCCTCATAGTTCCTTTGAAGGAGCTCACTATCGACGATCAGTTGCGATTCGTTGAGGAACCAGTTGAAATCACGGACCGAGACGTTAAGGTCCTCAGGCACACCAGAATACCTCTTGTTCGAGTTCGTTGGAACTCCCGTCGTGGCCCAGAGTTCACCTGGGAACGAGAAGACCAAATGAAACTCAAGTATCCCCAGTTGTTCAAGAACAATGCAACCACTACTGAGGCTGAAGCTACTACAGAATTTCGGGACGAAATTCCCAACCAACGGGGAGATGATGTGACACCCCAGGAAAACCAGGAAACAACACAACACAACTAGCTTCCTCAGTAACCGCATGCTAAATTTCGGGATGAAATTTCTTTCAACTTGGGGATAATGTGACAACTCGTATTTCAAACCTCTCTTTGAACCTTGATGTAACCAGTGAGAACGTTATGTGATTATATGAACTTTGTTGATTAATTGAATGTTATGTTATGTGTTTATGTGTAACGAATTGTATCGTATATTAACGAACCGATCGCACAACACAACCCAATCGCACAAGCCCATTCGGGCTACACTCTTTGTATCCGAACCAAGGGCAGCCCAAAGCTGGGTTCGGCCCACTCCTTCTTGCGCATACACATATCCTTAGGGAGTTTTGTTTCTTATTTGGTTGCAAAACAAGAACACACAAAACCCTAATACCTCTCCCTCTCAAACCCGACGGCAACAACATCCCCCCTCCACCGAAGCTTTTGTGTTCGGATCAATCATTGTTCTCTTCTCTAACCGGTTAGTGTTTTAACTATTGATTGTATTGTTACATGATGTTGTGATATATATGCTTTACATGATGATTTAGGGATGATATAGGATTGATGGTGTTGTAAACTGTTAATGTTCATGTAATCGGCTCACATGTAGATGGTAATTAGAACCGAATATAAATAAGTTGGCTGTGATGTGGTTGAACTCGGATGATATGTGATGACCCTAGTGTTAGATCCGATTGAATGTTATGATAGGTTGTTTGTATGATTTGGATGATAATTAGGGTTCATATGATTTACACGATAATTGCTTGGTTTGATCGAGAATTTGCATGATCTAAAACTGATTGGTTGTTGATTGATAACTACATAAATGGAAACTGTTAAATTGGTCAAACGAATTGATTGATTTTAGTAACTGACTTGCATGATTTAAGGAATTAGTTAACCGGTCGCACAAGTTGTCTCAGTCGCACAAGTTCAGGTCACACAAGACCTGATCTAATCGCACAAGAGCAAACCGCACAAGCTAGGTACAACCATCTAAGTTCCGGGTATTGTTTAGTTTTGCATGATCGCACAAGACCTTGTGGATCGCACAAGGTTGTGCCGGTCGCACAAGGCTTGGGCCACACATGAACATTTGGACAATTGGGCCTCAAAGCCCAATCCCAATCGCACAAGGGCCGGTCAGTCGCACAAGACCATCCAGATCGCACAAGACTCATGTTATCTGTTTGGGTCGTTTACATGCTGGACTGCTTATGTTTAAATGGGCCGGGTATTTTTGGGCTTCAATGGGTGAATCGCACAAGGTTGTTAAACTTGTGTGAGCCCAATCTTTTGAATCGTACAAGTATGAATATGTTAGGTACTTGACTGTTAATGTGCATGCCATGATCAATACGTTATCGTAACTTGTTAGCTATTGTGTAAACCTATATGCACTACTTGAACCTAGACCTGACTTGTATGGTAACCATGTTAGGACGTGGTTGACCACATATAGCTCAAGGAACCTTTTCGTGTATCTGCCGAGCAAACTAAGGTGAGTTCACACTCTTTCCAAGGCATGGGATTCCCAAGGGTTGGGAATGGGTTAATGATTTAAACGGTAACTACAACCTCGTGTGTTCTCCTTGGGTAGGATACGTACGGCCATCCTCCGTAGGTAGGATGCCAAGATTACACACTGGACCAAACCTCTATCATGAAGTCCCTCATTTATATCGACTTAATCGTCGAGGCCTATGGCGAGCGGGTCATTAGTTAATAGCGCTATTAGGATTAACAAACCTCACACCGTGCCAGTCGGACGGGCGTGTACTTATGGACTATGGGCAAAGGGTTAATACTGATAGACATTGACTTAGGGCACCACTTATATTTTCATAGTAGTCGATATGCACGGTCTAGTAACACATGGGAAG
>JARYGA010055817.1:0-125634 GCA_030545235.1 Helianthus tuberosus
AAAATCTTGTAAGATTTTGTACAGATTTTGTATGAAAACAGCTAATATAGTATGTACAAGTTTAGGCTTGTGGGTGTTGGGCTTGGGCCCAGGGCCCACAAGTCCATCTCGTGAGTAAGCGGCCCGTAATTCCTACGAGACCCGTTGTCAAATCCAGAACTCCGTTTAACGTCAAAAATTAAAATACACAAAAACACGGTCGGTAGTCGTTGTTTGCATGCCCGTTCGTCGATTATGGTAATAATCGCGAAAAATTGTATCGTTGCCGTCTTTAATCCGTTTTTCGATCAGGTTTCGATTGTAGTCACTAAAATTTAATTACGAAGCTAAAATATCTCGTAAAATTTAATATTTGTCGGCGTTGTCAGTATTTTGTACGGCATCAGTTCGTTGTCGCTTAACGTTTAGCATGTTTCTCCGCAAATCACCATTCGCGCACTGTAAAGTCGGATAATCGTTCCTGGGCACTTCAAAGGCCTAATTAGGTTAATTTGCGTTGTAATCACTAATTATTATTACGTTAATCATCTGCTAATCACGTAATTAGGTGCCGTAAATCACGGGTTGTCACATTCTCCCCCTGTTACAGAAATTTCGTCCTCGAAATTTAGACTATGTTATCTCCTTAGAATTGTGTTGTTCGCAGGTAAGTCCGAATAATAACAAAGTGAATGACCGCGTAATCGAAACAAGACTCATCCGAATCATGACATTTCTCAACAATAAGAACCCAACGGTAAAAGCAATGTGTCTCAGTAATTGATGTCAAAGGAAACGAGACGTAATGATACAGTCACCAGTGCGACTAAGTTAACAAGGATCCAACAATGAACAGGAACTTCGACCAATCGAATTCCATAGGAACGTTTATAACATGTAAATGAGTTCTAGAAGCAATAACATCCACTGGATGAACTTAGAATCAACAATCTCAAAGGTAATAGTTTGCATGAAACGTTCGATCGTGATCAGCGCAAGCTGCAAGTCATACCGACGCCGCAAGGTGTCGTAATGAATGAAACAATTTAATAATAGAGGTGATCGAACAAGTATCACCTGTGTTTTGCATAAAACGCTCAATCATAATTAGTCCAAGCTACAAGTTTGTACTGACACCACAAGGGTCGTAGTGATTTAAATAATCCAATAATAGCGGTGATCAAACAAATCCACCGTGTTTGAAGTCACATGAAAGCGTAATAAAGTGAATCCGAAAGTTTGTTTCAAATGACATCGTAGAATTTTCAATTGAAATTCGAACATCAAAGAAATAATGTTTTCGATCGAAGGTGAAGAAGCAATGAATGTCGCAAAGCATTCGATCGATGTTGAAAGAACCGTTATGAGGTACACCGGAATATGAAATGAATTTGTGTACCATTGTCTTAACACACAATTGTATTAAGACTGTTGTAATGTGATAAATCAAAGCGGATTTAATCTGAATCAATAAATAAATAATTAAATTCGGGCATAAGATATGTAAACGAGTTTAGCGCAAGGTTCAAATAAGTGAAAATACCACCACAAGGTGTCGAAATCAACAATTTAATGGAGTCGAATACCAAACAAGTTTACCATGACTCGGAACAATTGAAGTGCTCGTTAGAATTGATTTGAATATGATGCTCCCAATACATTATATGGTGTCTCGAATCGAATATGTGTAATGAGCAAGTTAAAACAGTTGAACTTGGTTTTAGCGCAATCCGACAATAAATATATGTATTGACAAGAAAACTTTAGGCATGGTTACAACGAAAAACCATGTATGTAACTCGTAAAGAAATGATCGTGATACAATGACCATTAAGAGGAGTAGAGATACGAAAATCTACTCAGTAAGTGTGAAATTCGAAATTTCAATAAAAGAAATTTGAGGACTTTACCTGGGGTTTCGTGTGACGACCAATTGTTAGGTGACATTACCATGGAATGTCGAACATAGTGTATTCGTCGTTAGTTAGGTAGGGGGAATGCGAAGACAATCGTCTTCTTCCTGGCGTGATTCGTGTCGTTGCAGGATCGCGCGACAAGTTGTCGTTTCCTGATCGTTAGTTCTCCTGCTCACAGGGATCTAGCATCGTCGTTAAATTTGCGTCATCGTTCCTTCTCAAAGGCATCGCCTCGACAGTCGTATGTGACGTGCTTCAACCTCCTTTGACGTACATATTGAGTTTCGCGTATACCTGTGCACTAGCGTTTCATTCTGCGTAGAACGTGATGTGCCCCGACATCCGTTGACGTAAAGATTGAGTTGCATGTATTCTTGTGCACTCGTTTTGTTATGCGTAGGCTGCCTGCTCGGGAAGTTAAAATATCATAGACAATATGGATAATAGTGTGTGCCCGAGTTAATATTCACGGTTCCTACGTAATGACCTTTAATAAACACACACATGCACAAATAACCAATAAGCAATCAAATAGTCCTCCTAGTCCCACTAGCCTCCCAGCCTCCCAGACTGACTCCCTAGTCCCATTAGACAATTTTCCCAGCCTCCCAGACCGACTCCCTAGTCCCACTAGACTATCCTCCCAGCCTCTCAGACTGAATCTCCTAGTCCCACTAGACTATCCTCCCAGCCTCTCAGACTGAATCTCCTAGTCTCTCAGACCAGATCCAGCCACCCGACTGAATTCCCATTTCCGAAGGTCTTAAATGCATGTTTCCTAAACTCTCAGAGTGTTGTGTACTGTATGTAATTGTTTTGTGTACCGTGTATAAAACATCACAATAGCGTATGTTTGAAAACAAAATTTTTGACAGTTTTTTTTTTCGGCAACGGTTGGAGAGACCATATTCGAGTACTGGGCGTTATGTATGTATTCAACGTCTTAATAGTCTAAGTTCCCAGAGGAAAGTGAGGTTAGAGCCTAGGTATCACAACAGAAACCTAATTCGCTGTAACCTATAGCTCTGATACCAATCTGTCACACCCCGAAATTATCAGAGCTGGCGTGACTGGACTGGTATCGTCATTGCACAGCGGAAGCAAATAAGCAAATACTTCTAGAAACTGAACGCCTGCTAAGTACTCGAATTCTCGATGGTTCTCCTATTCCAACCGTGTCTTGTCTTAGAAAAGTAACCTGAGAAAGAAACATGCGAAAAAGTCAACATAAAGTTGAGCGAGTTCATAGTTTGTTTGTAAAAGATTTGAAATAAATCTTTTGAGTTGTGAAAGATTTGAAATAAATCTTTGGAGTAACCGGTTTTTGAAATAGTATTGAGAAAACGAATTTAAAAAAAATCATTTTCTTGCCAAGTTATATGGAAACGTTGTGTTTGTAACACAGTATGTTCATAAAAACCATGTATTTGTAATGTTCGCATAACCGTCAATGCCCACCCTGACTTTGACTCCATACCCGCATAATCCTGTGCTTTAAATTTTGTATAAAACATGGTATTTAATTTGTATGAACAAGTAGTTTTTGTAAGTATATATGTCCCTGGTATGTAGCAAATAAGGAAATAAAGAGATCACCAATGGTTTGCAAGGCCATTGATATGTGTGAAGTGCAAGTAGGAAGACTCAAACCTAGCGGATTTGTGCGTCGGGTACATAGTCACCGCAAGGTCCGTTAACTGTTTGGCCTGGGTCTGGGCTCGCTACACCTAGATAGATCTACCGCATTGTGTCCCTCGGTCCTACCATGAGGATTAATGGCCCCAAGTAATACCTACCCACTCACATGATCTGTACGCAGTAACCCTCCTTACGCTAATCATACCATGTATAAAAATCCCTGGTCACCCTGGCCAGATTCCTGGTCACCCTGGCCAGATCCCTGGTCACCCTGACCAGATCCCTGATCACCCTGACCGAAAATCATTCATATTTCGAAATTAAGCATTTGTTTTGTAAAAACCGGTATGTTTAGTATAACCTTTCGTAAATCATTTGTGTTCCTCGAAATCTCTTCGTAATATGATTTAGAAATACGAGTTTTGCGTTTGTTCAAAACTTTGTATGTTTTTGCAAAACGTGCATGTCTTTCCACCCCGAAAACATTTACAAAAAGGTAAAACAGTAAAAAGTGGGGTTATGAACTCGCCTGAATATTCCTTGTGCAAAGCTAGCTAATTACGACTTCGATGATGTCGTTTCCAATACCTGACTTGCTAGCGTGCATTCTACAATATTCCTAACACGGAATATCTAATAAGTTTCTAATATAAACGTAGCTAAACTACGTGTCTGAGCTCTACCGAATCGTTAACCAAATGATTCAACGGTAAATTGATAACTTAATAGTAACGATTAAGTTATACTCGTTAGGTTTCGCCTAATGTCGGTAATAGTTTAATAAGTCTTGTAAAGACTTAGTTCTCGAGAGATTTAAAATATATGAATATTTATATAAAAGTATATAAATATATTGTTATAATCGCGTTAGTTGTCTCGAGAAATCGTACGTGTATGTTCAAAAGTTTGTATGAAAATAACGTATAACCAAATCGTATCGTATATACGTCTCGTATGATATTTATCAAAGTGTATGTCTATGCCATTTAGGCGTTTGACGTGAATATAAAAAGTCATATTCATGAAAGAATCGTCGGATTGTCGTGTTTGAAAATAAATATATAACTATATTTATTTTTATAAGCGAATGTGTGTTCGGCGTTTGAAACAATATAAATAATTATATTGACTTTATAAAGGAGTTTTCGAAATTCCGAAGTTTATAATAAATATAATAATTATATTTATTTGTTGTAAATAAATTTCCGACTCGTTTTATTTTTACGGATTTTCTCGAAAAACGGGCAGAGTTTCCTCTGTTTTTGGACGCCCCCGACAACCACGTGTCGATATATTTTGTCAAACTCAACAATATTCTCAATATCAATATGTATCATTTTGTAAGCACGGCAAAGTGTAATTTAAATACTAATCCGAATTGGTTCGAGCTCGTTAACACTAAAAATAACAAAATAAACAGACGTTAATTTTTACCAAATCTCTCGCGTCGAACCGCGGACTGAGTCGACCGGGTCTGAGTTGACCGAGTCAGCTCTCGTTGACTGAGTTGAGCCGAGTCGACTCGCTGAGTTGACCGAGTCAACTTGAACCGCTTCTGCCACAACAAATCTGACCGCACCGGACCCGTTCCGAGCTGAACCCGAACCCATCTGTTAACTGAGTTGACTCGGTTGACCGAGTCAAACCGAGTTGAGCCGAACACTAACCCGAACACCGAATCTGAACCAAAACTCGAACCAAGCTTGACCCGAACCTGATGTGTATCCTCACCTTTATTATTCTCAGCCATCATTCACAACTTCAACAAAAATTCAGCAACAACATCATCATCGGTCATCAAAACCGGAAAGAATGAAAGAAACGGGGAGGGTCTTACCGTGAACTCGCCGGAGAACACAACCTCCACCGTGACTCCACTGCTGCTGCTACCGCCGCCGCCTGCGGCGGAGCCGCTCCTTCTCCGCCTCATCTTTCTCTCTCCACGCTTCTGTCTCTCTCTCTCTCTTCGCCCCTGATTCATCATCGTGCCACCACCAGACGGTGGTGGTGGCGTCGGTCATCACACCGATCGCAGAACGGGGGGGGGGGGGGGGGTTGTGTGTACCGTCGGAGAAGGAAAGGGGAGCCGGAAGCTGGGTTGGGTCTTGTTTAATGGGAGCCCTGATCTCCATTTGTGTTATGAGAAGATGAACCCTTTTGTTTGTGTGTGTGTTTGGATGAAAAGAAGACAAGTGAGGGTGGTATTAAATAGAGGGTGTTTAGTAAATGTATGTGTGTCTGCTTAATTGATTTCGAGAGAGAGAGAGTGAGAGGTTTAAGAGATGAAGTATGGGTCTAGATCTTATAAAGATCTAGTTAAAATTTTGGTGAGATTTTTTTGACAAAATCTTATGATAAGATTTAGTATAGATTTTGGTAATATTTTATAAAATCTTGTAAGATTTTGTACAGATTTTGTATGAAAACATCTAATATAGTATGTACAGGTTTAGGCTTGTGGGTGTTGGGCTTGGGCCCAGGGCCCACAAGTCCATCTCGTGAGTAAGCGGCCCGTAATTCCTACGAGGCCCGTTGTCAAATCCAGAACTCCGTTTAACGTCAAAAATTAAAATACACAAAAACACGGTCGGTAGTCGTTGTTTGCATGCCCGTTCGTCGATTATGGTAATAATCGTGAAAAATTGTATCGTTGCCGTCTTTAATCCGTTTTTCGATCAGGTTTCGATTGTAGTCACTAAAATTTAATTACGAAGCTAAAATATCTCGTAAAATTTAATATTTGTCGGCGTTGTCAGTATTTTGTACGGCATCAGTTCGTTGTCGCTTAACGTTTAGCATGTTTCTCCGCAAATCACCATTCGCGCACTGTAAAGTCGGATAATCGTTCCTGGGCACTCCAAAGGCCTAATTAGGTTAATTTGCGTTGTAATCACTAATTATTATTACGTTAATCATCTGCTAATCACGTAATTAGGTGCCGTAAATCACGGGTTGTCACAGATACGCCGCTGGTACTTCCTATATATAAGTGCTTTTATGATATTACATATCGTAGCGTTATTTAAACCATTTCAATTTTGGCATATTACATTTTTACACAATTAACATATCTTTACCAAACATTGTTTTACAAACAACATATTTTGTACAAATTCATTTTTACTTGGTTATTTATTTAACCATGCATTATTCTTTTATATCATCTGTTTTCTTATCGATTTTTGTATGATTTATAAAAGAAAACATTTTACAAGGTTCATCACTAATTTTTTGTTAAACATATTCTTTAAACTTACAAGTCATGAATCCTATTATAATAAAACCTATGTATCTCACAGTCATTTTTATGCTGACGTACCTATTTTCACATGTGTTTCAGGTGCTGTTGTTAGATGATTATGATGCAAACATAGGATTGGACGAGGGACTTAGTGACACTAAAAGATGCAAGACTAGTTGATTATGTTATGTATCTTTATTTTTAAGACTTTGAAACCTCTTTTAATTCAATAAAACAAAATTTCAATTACCATGTGTTGTGAAACAATAATTCTGTTACGACACTCCCCGACGATTCCGCCGCGGTTTGTTGTTTTATGCGGTCGGGGTGTGACAGAAGAGTTGGTATCAGAGCTCATGGTTATAGGGAATTAGGTTATTAGTAATGCTTTGACCTAGTCTATAACCTTCCTAGGACCCTAACACAAGATTCTTGTGTTTAGATCTTAAAACAATACCGTCACTTATCCTTAGGTGACAACCACAACAAGAACACAAATTTCAAATCCGCTTTGAAAACCAATCATCTGTTCTAGGATGATATATTATAACGTTTTAAACCTTCAAAGTTTTTAAAATCTCGTCAAAGTTTGGGTCTTATAGTGTGAACACGTGCAATCTGGAAGAGTGGATGCCTGTATCCTGAGTTTTCTATCTAAGGCTAGAGTATTCGTACAAATCCACATAATCGGACCAGTCACTCTTACCCATGGTTGTAAAAATCCCGACTAGTCTCCGATTAGTCGCCGATTAATCACTAATCGGAGGTTCACCGATTAATGGCCGATTAATGCTAGGCAGTCAATGGCGGTTCTATTCTAGCCAAATTTTGGCTAGATGCCGGCCAAATTTTGACCAAACCTTATAAATTCCTTCCAGTTACTTTAAAAAATGGGTTAAAGAGTGGTTAAAACATGTCTACTTTAAAAAACTACATATAAAAATGTGTGTGTATATATGTAACTAAAAGTTACATATAAAAATCTCAATCCGATTAATTCCGATTAATCCCTATTAATCCCGATTAATCGCTAGTCAGTACCCCACCGCCCGACTAGCGCCTAGCGATTCTTACAACACTGCTCTTACCTGGGGAATCTTGGGGTGAGTGTCCACCTATAGGCTAAAGCATGTCTTCGCGATACATTAATATGACTCACTTACTTTGATTAATCACCATCTCATTTGTTTGCCTTAGGTAACAAACAAATGATCGTAATTTTTATGCGTTGTCATTCTGTTTTGATTGTCCGATAACATTTCACTTGTTTCTTCCTATGTCTTCCATTCCCTTTAGAATGTCTTTCCTTCGCAGCGACACTCAGATGTCCGAGCAGGCTACCAAAATTGCCCAACGAATAGGCGTAGTAATCCTGAAGACTGCTGAATTAGCTGTCGCCATGTCTCGTCTCCAGGATGAAGCCACCCAAGAAGCATCAAAGGAAGTAGAATCCAAGCCTTCAAAAAGGTCAAAGAAGCGTAAAGCCTCAAAGAATCCTCCAGCTGTTGCACCAAATCAAGCAGAACCTAGCCAGGTGGCAGCACCACCAGCCAAGAAGCCGTACAAGGGAACAACCCCTTTGTGCAATCAGTGTAACCTCCATCACCATGCCAGTGTAAAATGCCGAACATGTTCCAACTGTGGACTTATTGGCCATACGACAAGAGTTTGTCGTTCAGTCGCTGTGCTAAACCAAGCTATTCAGAACCCTGTTCAATTTCAAGCCAACCCTGCTCAAGCTCACTTTCTACCTGGATCGTGCTATAACTGTGGCGAGATGGGTCATTTCAGGAACAAATGCCCAAAGATTGTCAATGCAAGTCTGACCCACGGATGAGCCTTTGGCTGATTAAAAGATGCTGCTGTTTTGAATAATCTAAATCTTATGCTTTTGTTTCTTTTGTTTTTCTTGAACTGTGAAACAATCTGTTTGGTTTATAAATAAATCATTGTTCACAATCCTAATGTACAAGTGTAGTTACATGTGTGTATGGCATACCCCTACGATACCTACACCAAAGAACTATGTTCTTTGCAAAACAAACTACTCTTGTAGTTCTCCCATTCATGTGATCGCTCATGATTTCCTCGAAAAATTCTAAGTACTCGCTTCATTCTAAGAAACAAAGTACAGAATATAAGTGACATTTTGAGTAATCACTTTAAAACCTTGGTTAGATAACTAAGGGTATTTTTCATAAATCCTTCAATAATTTCATATGTCTATGTACATAACATTATATCCTGGTTTTTATAACAACATACATAGTATATATTTTTTCAAAACACAACCTTCATGATTTCAAAATACTTCATATAGTTTGAAAACATTTTAACATAAAATAATTATCTAATAAATCAAGTGCATGATTTCAAAAACATTATCCGTATTTTCAGAAACCTTATACATAATTTCAAAATTTATCTCGCATGATTTTAAAACATTTTATAAACATACTTACATATGATTTCAAAAGCATCATTCATGTTTTCAAAAAACCTTATACATGATTACAAAAATTTAACTCACATGATTTTAAAACAATTTATAAACATATTTACCTAATACATCTACCGCATGATTTCAAAAGTATTACGTAAGGTTTTAAAACCATTAAACACTTTTCTAAAGAACCCCATGCATAGTTTTTGAAAATCATTCTGCTCGTATGTTTGACTTAACATACGTAGTACCCAACCTTCGAATTCTACTTCATATGTCGCCTTGGCATATCTAGCACCTCAACTTCATGAACATTCTACCTCGTGTATTGACTTAAGCACGTCTAGTGCAAGGTTTCGAAGCGTCTCCCGCTCTTTGAATTCCAAAATCCATATAGGATCTTCTTATCTTCACGATTAGATCCTTGTGGATGATTATTGTTTAAATCGGAGTCCTTAATTGAATTCCTTGTATGCCTTAATACGTACATTATGATTCAATAAGGACAAAGCCGAATTCCTATCAAGATCTTCCTATCTTCATAGTTAGATTTTTGAAATGATTAAAGTGCCAAATGAAATCCACGGATTGGATCCTGGTGTGCTTTAAATACTTGTGTTCAAGTTAACAAACGAATTAACAAAATGATAGCAAATTGAAGATCAAGTTAAACAATTATGTGATTATGTGTTTTCTTTTATGTTTTGTGTTTTTGTGTAATCTGGATATTCGTTATCCAAATCCTCGTAGAATCTTCCATATCTTCATATGAGGGATTCATAGTAGGATATCCAAAGGTACTACCTTAAATCCTAAATGGGCTTCTACGTAATAGTTAAGACCCTTAGATTACATAGTACTATTCCATAATTCAAAAGAGACCCTTTGGGTGGTCTAGTTAAAAAGATTAATTCAGAATCTGGTTAAGAATGGCATATGATGATATAGCTGAAAAGACTCCTTGGTGGTCTATTTAAAGAGATCATTTATTGATTTAATTAAAAGGACCCTACGGTGGTCTAGTCATAATCATCACAGGTTCGTTCATTTTTCTTCCCCTACACATTATACAATGCACTGTGTGGACTATGCAAGGAATTGCGTAATTATGGATGCATACATCATTATGAAATTCAGTGCACGGAAACCACAGTAAGACTTATCATGTGTAAGAACCGCTAGTGGCAACAATAACGAAACGTGAACAATGTAATGGAGGTACGGTGGACGCACCAATGGCGCTTTATATACTTGTATATAAGTGTCCCTCTTACATTGCAAGCGTAATGTAATTTAAAGTTACTAGAAGTTCAAAACCCTAACCAGTGTTGTTTTATCTTTTTTACTTCAAATTTTGAGATCTCACAAGTTTCCTCTAAATAAATTTCGGGATGAAATTTCCTAAAGTAGGGGAGACTGTGACATCTGTGCCTCCACGACCATCAAAAAAATACCAAATCAACGAAATATTGTGTTTCATACTTGGGATTTTAATAAATATGTGTATCATTTGCACATATCAATTCTCGTTCGATTTCGAGCTCTAAATCGCTTTCTGGAAAGTTATACGCGAACCGATGCGTAAACGTAATCAGTTTAACACGACAAACACTCCGGAATAGTGACATAGGCTTAACATACCTTAAATAACCTTTACATAGCTTAGAAATAAGTTTTGGAGGGTTTGGTGTGTCGAAATCAAGTTTATTCGATCACATGGACTATTTGCGTCAAACAGCAAAAGTCTGCTGATTCGTATGGTATCGAACATTCCACAACTTGACCATAAGTTAAACATACTATAAATATCCTTTACATAGCTTAGAAATAGGCTTTGAGGTGTTCGGTGTGCAAAAATAAACTTTTTGGTCAAACAGGGACTAAAAGCGTCAAATAGTGCATAAGTTTGTATTTTCGCGCATATCTTACGTTCTGAATATATCCGGACATCCAAAATTTATGTAATCTTTAAAATATTTTATTTTAGTGATTGGCATGATAAAATTCCATTCGTCGCGTAATTTGGATCGTTTTTCGCGTCCGTTCGTGTTTCATCGTAATTAACCGAACAACGCAACCATACGACCAAACGAACTGACATCCGAGATATTTTTGAGCATATTTCATGTTCCCTATACTTTAACTTCATTTTAGAGCCTTTAAATAGGGTTAACGGGGTTTAAACGCATCGAAAATGGCTTAAAAGTGTTGCAGGGACCATTCCTGTCAACTTAGCAAACTTTCTGGTAGCTGGTAGGTGGTGGCGCTGCGCCACCACTATATGGTTTTGCCGTGGGGCGATGCCATGACCTCATCTGGGCAGAAACTTCATTTTGAAAGCCAGGTTGAACTTGGGGGTCTTTTGTGTAACTTTTCTCAATACCGTGTGATGGTTTTGGGCACCCCTAGTATTCCAAAAACCATGTGCCTTACATGTATGGTTGAGATTGAAGCTCGTAAATCGAGGAACGATCCTAACGGTTGTCCAAATCCTATATAAACCCACCTTAACTCATTCCTCACATTTGTTCTCATTCTTGCTCTAAGTTGAAGCTCTCAAGCTTTATACCTGAGCAAATTGAGTTCAAATCTTCAAGCTTGGACCTTTTTTAAGTATTCTTTCATCTTTTATGCGTTTTCAAGCACGAAAGTCAAATAGTGTTTGACTTTCTGCTTTGACCAGTCAATGGTCAACACGAAGTTTGTTTGAACTTCGCAACGTGAGCGTAATCACGATGGTTATAGTCCCTCGTGACTATACCTACTGATTACCACGTTGATTAGGTGTAGTAACGAGTCATAGTTTCGGTCAAAATACGCGTTTAAGCGTATTTTGCAACGAAACTATTCTTGGGTATCAAAACCCTTTGTTTTGATATCAAACTGGTTTTCTAACTTTGTTAAACATGTTTTAACATGTTTAACTCGTCACTTTTAGTTTAGTGCTTATATAGGGTCGTAAGATAAGCGGTCTAAACAACCGCTTAGACTTTCGAACCCGACCTGTTTGGTCGATCATTAGGATCCGACCAAACATACTTTGTGACCATAGTTGTATAGGGAATAACCTTCCGATGTTATACCTTATGGTCACTTCGTTTAGTTAGTTGTATGATAGGTAGTTTATATGCCTTAGGAAAATGACCAAAATGCCCTTTTTACGCATAAATTCATTTTAAGCATATGTAATCTAAATTTTTTACATCTAAACTGATTAGGTAACATTATTAGACATGTTAAGGCATATAATACTTGTCATAGGACTAGTTAGGCGGTCCGAACGCGTTTTACGCGAACGACGCGTTAAAGTAGCGTAAGCTACCTAAACAGATCGTGATGAGTCGTAAGCACTTAGGATAGGTTTCGATTTAGAATGTAGGCTTTGTTAAACCATATCATATGAGTTCCAAAACTCATTTGGTTTACGAAACCTCATCCTATCCGATCTTCCGATTTAGGTCCGGTTATTGATGTAGTTATCTATATTAGGTGCCGATTGATTTCCGTGATCCCTTTAGCTTTGCTTGGTTATTATTCAAGACTTCTAAGCATTCTCATGTGAGTACATAGTCCCCTCTTTTACTGCTTTCAAATGTTTTGGGGTGAAACACATGTGCCTACTTGTTACTTTCGTGTTTCGCATGCTTTTATAACATATACTTGCTATGTTCATTAGTATACATATAGCACATGATTTCATTATGTTTTTGCTATGTATGTTTTATTAACATGCTAGCACATTGATTTCATATATTACATTTGTTTCATATGTTCATTTCTGCATATGCACACATTGTTTTACATCACATTTTTTACTATGTATGTTCATTTAGCATATTTAGTACATTATTTTCATATAACATGCTTACATTTGGTATGAAATTTGGTTTATTTAACGGGTCATTAATACATTCATTAACACCGATCATGCCGTTCGTTAGTAGGTAGTGGTACCATAGGAATTGACAACTCCCATTCTTGAAATCCTAGGTTTGTTTGGGTGGAAGGAATGACCGAATTCGATATACATAATTTAGATAAACCTTTAATTTATTTAAGGGTTTGTCGCCACAGTCGCAAGGCTTGAATGTAGGCGTTATAACAAAACCGCATAGATGTTTGTATCAGTAAAGCATGCATTTATTTTTACAAAACATAACTTTTGATTTAAACTATGATTTATTCAAATACATTGTTTGGTACATTTTACATATGGTTAGAATAGATACTTTTATTTATTTTACCATACATGACATTTGATTATACATAAACATAATTTACATTTGACAATAGACATTGTTTACACATAAACATTTTGACATTTGTTTAAACAAGACATTTTGGTGGTTTGTTTGGGTAAGTGATTTAAATAACGAGGCGTGTGTAATATGATAAAAGCATGGTGGATACGCCACTGGTACTTCCTATATATAAGTGCTTTTATGATATTACATATCGTAGCATTATTTAAACCATTTCAATTTTGACATATTACATTTTTACACAATTAACATATCTTTACAAAACATTGTTTTACAAACAACATATTTTGTACAAATTCATTTTTACTTGGTTATTTATTTAACCATGCATTATTCTTTTATATCATCTGTTTTCTTATCGATTTTTGTATGATTTATAAAAGAAAACATTTTACAAGGTTCATGACTAATTTTTTGTTAAACATATTCTTTAAACTTACAAGTCATGAATCCTATTATAATAAAACCTATGTATCTCACAGGCATTTTTATGCTGACGTACCTATTTTCACATGTGTTTCAGGTGCTGTTGTTAGATGATTATGATGCAAACATAGGATTGGACGAGGGACTTAGTGATAATAAAAGATGCAAGACTAGTTGATTATGTTATGTATCTTTATTTTTAAGACTTTGAAACCTCTTTTATTTCAATAAAACAAAATTTTCAATTACCATGTGTTGTGAAACAATAATTCTGTTACGACACTCCCCGACGATTCCGCCGCGGTTTGTTGTTTTATGCGGTCGGGGTGTGACATTATGTTCTTTCCCTTGCGCTTTTGTTCCACCACGTGGGCCAAGAAGGCAGAGTACTGTTTACGTAAGCACCTATTCGCTTGAGTGCATAACATCAACTTTAGTCCTCTAGAAGGTCGGTGTCCATAAATATGCAAAGTATCACCGGATGGGAGAGGAAAACGAACGTATTTCTCATGGCAAGCGATCTCGACATGATTCTTACGCAACCAATCCATGCCGATTATGACATCAAAGCTACCCAATTTCATGGGTATGAGATCAATAGTAAAGACGTGGTCGTTAAGAGTCAAGGAACAACCATTGAGGATAGAATCAACTAGAATAGACTTACCATTGATAATCTCAATAGAGAACGAATTAGGTAGTTTAGAGCGTGCACAGTTTAACAAAGATTCAAATTCTACGGACACAAAGATTCTATCGGCACCAGTATCAAACAGTATCGAAACGAAATGATTATTGATGAGGAACTTACGATTAACGACGTCATTGTCGTTACAAGCCTGATTTGCATTGATGTTGAACGCTCATCCTCGAGCGGCTGGCTGTTGCTCCTGGTTTAACTAGGACATTAATTACGAAGATGGGTAGTGTCTCCACACTTGTAGCATGCACGAACATTTGCTGGCCTGGGGTTCTGCGGGGGAGCTGGGAGAGCTAGCTGGGTTGGCTGGACGGCCGGTGCTTGCTGGACCTGATTGGCTTGGCGGCAGTAGGGAGTCGTGTGACCATAGCGATTGAAGTTGGTACACAGACGGCAAACAGAGGTAGCTGGATGATGAAAGTTGCAAGTGGCACACTTGGGATGAACCCTAGTGTATGACTTCTTGTTCTCCGGAGCAGGTGGGTTAGCAGCAGCAGCAAGCACAATAATATTTCCTGCAGGGTTTGCATTTTTAGCAGGGACAATGGCATTGCAGCCAGAACCCTGAGACTTTCGTTTCTTGTTTCTATTGCCACTGGGCTGCTGGGTAACCTGGTTCGCTGATTTCGAGGGAGTAGGAGTAGCGAACTGTTTGTCACGGACACAGTTGTTGTTCAAACTTGCTTATAACAACCCTCCCGAAAATTTTTCTGACACCCTAATATATTTTAAAATACCCCTATATGTCTCTAAATATACCCCGTATGTGAAAACCAATCCCAAAATACATTATGCCATTAAAAATAATTAAAAAACAAGAAAAATGGGGTTTAGGCGAGCCGCGCAAGCCACCCCTTAAGCTTACGCGGGCCGCGACAGCTTGCAATCAGGGCCGCACCCGGTGCTGCCGGTATGTTGGGGTTTTGTATACAAAATGTGGAACACATTACCATTGGACAACGAGTTAGCCAATGTGTAATATGATCCACCAGTCAGGATTGACAATACTGAATGAGTAATTGTGTAGAAATAAACAATGTGATTGCTCTCAATACTGTTAACGATAAGATATTTCTTGATTAAACTGGGATTCACGCACCAGTATTTCCCATTGACAAATGTTTTTAAAAACACGTTTCAGGTAACAAAATGTAAAAGCCAATTAGAAGAAAGCCAGCTGGAGAGCACTGACAGCTTGGAAAAATTTGGCTATAAAAGTTACATAAAAGACGATGTTTTAAATTCAATAAAATAGGGTTTATCCCTATAAACATGTTGTAATAAGAAACTTGGGGTTTTACCCACTGATTTATTAATATAAAATATGGTGGTTTTACTCTGATAAATATTTCCTAACTATGGTCCTGATGAAATTTCCGCTACCAAATTAAATAATGATAAACAGAAACCGATACCACCACAACTGGTCTTGCGGCCGCCCGTTCCCTGGACAGATAGGGGGCGGGGGTTGCGACAGAAGGTGGTATCAGAGCTAAGCCACTGATTCAGCCACAGAGGTGTTCTGCTGATATTAATATATTATTCAAAATTGTTAGGAAATTAATTATGGAAATACGTGCATATCTATATTTTATTGTTGTGTATTATTTCACTATTTGTTATTTTTCAGTATGAGTGATCAAGGACCCTCAGACGTGTATCGTCAATTATCCGAGTCACCTAGGAGTGAAGGTACATCTTCACAGTCAGCCCTCTCTTGGTATGCTGCTGATAATGAAGAAGGGTTGTTTATCTTTAAGGCTCAGTCTGAAGATCCATTCCCTCAGAAAAAGAGAGGATGGTTTAGTAAGGGTGCGTTTGAGCGTAGAAAAAGAACGCGAAAGTTGCAACAACAGAGAGTTCTAGCGGCTGCTAAGCGAGAGTCAGATGCCCATACACAGGATATGCTTAATAGAAGCCTAGCTAATTTCCATATCCTAGCAACAACTGTTGCTGACCCAAATCTGGAACAACTAGTAGCCCCACAACCCTTACCTTTATTCCCTACTCAGCCGATGGAGATAGAAGAAAACCCTGGAAATCAAGTAGAAATGCATGATTTCAACCCTGAGGAGATACCTAGGATACCAGCCCCTAATCCCTTAGACCCGGACTATGATCCATGGTTCGATGATCATAGGGATTATGTGCCGCTCTACCACTTAAACGACGAACCCATGCCGAACTTAGCAGCCTATCCAGGATTGGACCCTCTAGATCCCTACTATGACAACGATGAATATATTAGGGAGATTTTAGAGAATCCTTACCCTCAGGAGAATCCCATGCCCCATTACCCAGACCCAGTACCAGCACCTGCACCCCCAATGAGTGCAGATAATGTGCATGAACTCCGAACTTTCGGAGAAGAAATCTTGGAGAGTAGTGAGGGGATGAGGCAGGTAGGAGAGCGACTCGTCTGGAAGTACGACGAGCGCAACATGGATTACTGGATGAACCCAGACCAGTAATGTGATGGTAAAATGGGTAATAATCTATACTACTTTAATAAGCATATATGAAGGACAAGATGGTAATTCAACAAGGTGTTGAAAAAACACTTAATGCACAATGTACAAGTCTTAAGGCACAAGAAAACACAAACCATTTACCCTTTACACGGATCATCTTCAACCGTCCATTTTTTTAACTTTTTCACACGGATCATCATCTGGACCGTCCATTTGACTTCACACGGATCACCAATTGCTTTCTCTCTCATTCCTCACACATCTCACAAAATAACATCAGATCTTCTCTCTCTCTTCTCTCTCTCTCTCTCGGCGATCTAGGGTTTTATGAGATCTATCACCAGATCCGTTTGAATCTATCACCAGATCCGTTTGATGAGCAGATCTAGGGTTTCATGAGATCTATCACAAGCTTTATCTGGCAACTTGGTAAGAACTGATACCGTTTAATCTAGGGTTTCATGATGTTTGACGGTAGTTTCTATATGCTTTTCAGATGTCGAAGGCACCAAGGGATCCACAGATTTGAACAAGGGATCCACAGATTTGCGGAATTAGGTGACTGTCTGTCCATGAATCTCTCTGGAATCATGTTTCAGATGAAGGTAAACACACAAAATCGATCCAGTTTCAAGTTTATGTTACTCTGTTGAGATTATGAAATTCTTGAAATCTTTTGCATGTTTACTTTTATAGACTTCATTAAATGATTATGTTGATTATGTTACTCTGTTGAGATTAGAACTTTTTTTTGTCTGATTTGTGTCCATGTACAGATTTCTATATAAAACATACCAGTTTGTGTCGATTTTGAAGTCAAAGCTTAACTCATTTGACGCTTAAAAAGTCAACTGTTGGACTCATTTGCTGTATCTGTTTTTAAAGTAAAAAGTTACAATTTTGATGTGTGTGGATTTTATCTTTATAGGTATGAAGGAGTGTGATCGAGATTGGGTACCTAACTGATGTTAAACATCATGCTCATAATGATTATGTTGATTATGTTACTCTGTTGAGATTAGAACTTTTTTTTGTCTGATTTGTGTCCATGTACAGATTTCTATATAAAACATACCAGTTTGTGTCGATTTTGAAGTCAAAGCTTAACTCATTTGACGCTTAAAAAGTCAACTGTTGGACTCATTTGCTGTATCTGTTTTTAAAGTAAAAAGTTACAATTTTGATGTGTGTGGATTTTATCTTTATAGGTATGAAAGAGGTTTGCAGTGATTTAGGCTAGCCATGGTTGATCTTCTGAATTTAGAAATTGCAATGTCTGAAAGAGGTTTGTAGTGATTTAGGCTTGCCATGGTTTAGTTTTGGTTCCTATGTTTTGTTTTTTTCTATTATTTTTGTTTGCTGGTGATGGAAATAACTTTATTTTGATGCTTTGTTTTGCCATTTGTAGGAAACTTTTTTGTGTGACAACACATTAAGAGGAACGCAGCCAAGGCAATTAGGGAGCTCAAGAAATTTGCACAGAAGGCTATGGGAATGGGTACAACATTCCAACGACTTATTTGATTTCTATTTTTCATATAAAAAAGGTGACATCTTACCATTTTACACCTTTACTTGTGTAGGAGGCCTTGTAGTTTTTTTAATCTTTAATAGGTCAAACATGTTTAAACACTAAAAAGACACCGTGTCAAAGACACGAACTCCACCATGGACACGAACAATGTGTGTTGTTTATCAAACTGATAGTTGCTTCTGTTTGTTACAGTTTTACCCGTGGACAATGGTGATTGTGGTAGTAGGCGAAGACGATTGAAGTGTATTCAATTCAGATAAACAAAGCAATACTTTCATCAATGTACAATTATTCAACAGGTTCTGAGACGTGTCTATATGCTTACTTACACGGGTGCAAGCTTGTTCATTTATCTTTAATTTTATATATTACACGTGCAGCCTTATGTTGAGACGAGAGTGCTATTCTTTCAGTAATGGGGAATACGTCAAGGCAGGATTGTCGGAACTGGAACAGTGGTGCCATAAAGCAACTGAAGAGGTATTCTTTTTCTTATCTTTTAGGATATTTTTTCTTATCTTTTAGGATATTTATCTGTATATTATGTTGATTGTGTAGGTTGATATACGGGCTTGACCCAAGTGTATATCGGGTTTAACTCACGATGAAATAACTCACGATTTGTGCCCAGTAAGTTTCAGTTCCCATATCTTATCTAGAAAATCATTAATTCAATATTAAACTGATGGTAAATCAGTTTCACCTGCATATTCTTAGCCTACAACAGCTCTATAGAATCAGAACAGATTTGATATTTGTTTGTGGCAATATTTCTATATTTAATGAAACATTTGGTGTGCAACATACCATTCTCTGTTGATGACCTCTTCAAATCAATGCATCAGATCAATATAGCAGATATTGAGCCACCACCACTTGTTCGTGATAATTCGGGTTTCAGTTGCTTATTGTCACGTGCTGAATCATGATCATTCGGGTTTCAGTTCACTTATATGGAAGTTGACCTTTGATGGTAGGTTTGATTTTACCAGCATGTGTAGTGATTTAGAATATCAGTTATTATCTCCAGTTAAAAGTTATGTTTGTTTATTATTATTCATCTGGTATTCTGCAGGTTATGTGACTTATTTATACAAATTCTGGGTTAGCGTTACTCGCACTTGCTTCAAGTGCGATCCATAAACTATGGAAATGGCAACAAAATGAACGCAATCCATCTGGGAAGGTTTGTTGACGTTTCTGATAACTCACTTCAAAATCTGTTGACACTTTACAAAAGCCGCCACCGACCCTAAACGAGGAGAAACAAATCGTCAGAGAAATAAAACAACTTGAAGGGACAACTTGAAGGGACGAGGGATAAGGTTATTGCAAACGCAGCTATGAGGGCTGAAGTTCAAAAATTTGTTGGTGAAAAAGATGCCATTCAAGACCAGGTCAAAGTAAGAACGCCTCTTCTTCTATATACCAGTGTAAAAGTTTATTTATTAATGCTTATTATGATTCCATTGTGTTTGTAGTCTATTGGCGTTGATCTTGAAGGGGTCCGCAAGGATCAACAAGCTATCAAGGCCAAACTTAAGACACTCGAGACTGAAAAGGAGGCCATAAACAGTGTGATTGCTTCTTTAGAGGAGGAATTGTGTGTAGTGATTGAGAAAAGGGACAAGGTCTATGACAAAATTCGTGAGCTGAGGAATAAACGTGAAGAAGGGGTATATTAGTACTTTCATTTAAGGCTAGATTTTGTGTTTTAGAATTTAAAAAGGATGTCATCATTTGTTTCGTTTTCTGTCTTTCCAGAATACTTGCTTCTACCAAAACCGCTCCCTCTTGAACGATGCAAGAAGGCTGGCTGCGAGTAAGAACGTTAATGCCCTTATAGAGCCCAAACCTGAGAGGTTTGTTAAACACTCCAGTTGTCTGATTTCTAAATTTTATAAACATTGAGAAGCACATTAAACCCTTATATTCGCTTATTGAACTCAGGTCGACAAATTCATGTCGGAGTGGAATAGTAGTAAAGCGTTCAGGGAAGTTTTTAGCATGTGTCGCACCGGGCACACCTTTATATAATTTTTTTGTGATCATTACATAAAATGCTGATTTGAACCATAAAAAATTCTTTTGCGTCACAGGTATCAAGCATGCAAGTCAGAGTATATATCAACTCAGAAACGGGCTTATTTTGATGCTCATAAAGGCGAAGATTGGTATTCTGTGCACCTTCTCTTTCTTTTAAATTTAGGTAGTTATTGTATTTTTCTTTCTAATTCTTAGTTTATATCTGTAGGTTGAAAGATAAATATCACCCTACAAATCTGCTCACGGTTATTGAAAGGTGTGTCTTCTTGCATTATGTATCGCGGTTATTGTTTTTGGTAATTGCTCGCAAGATTCTTATAATTTTTATTCTTCAACCTTTTCTTTACTGAGAGAATATAAACTTGACTATATTTTGTGTTTTGATATGATATAAAACTTGATGCTTTGTGTTGGTCATGAACTAAAATGGGCAAATGGGTCATGCTGGTGTTAGGTTGACCGGTCAACTCTTGTACATTTTTTAATTACTTATATAATAATTCGTCTTGAATAAAAAGATTCAACAGATTGTAAGATTTTGAGCTCTTTTGAGCAACTTTATATCTATTCGGACATATTTTTAAATGGATGCCAAAATAACTGTTTATTTTAATAAAGATTCCAAGTATAGCAGTTTGCTGAGTCAAAAAACAGTCACTTAAATGGTAAATGTTAAATCTGGAATTTTGATCAATTTTATTAACCTGACCTTTATATCTGTTGTCTACAGCTGGAAAAGTAACATTTTACTGCAGTCTCTATAATGTATCAACACTCTACAAACACTGTTTGAAAGACAGCATGCTTCAGTCTACAAACAGCTGAAAAAGTAACATTTTACTGTTGTCTGAAAGACAGCTTGCTTGCTGCAGTCTCTATAATGTATCAACACTCTACAAACACTGTTTGAAAGACAACATGCTTGCTTCAGTCTCTAAGTCTCTATAAATAATTCGGATGTATCAACACTCTACAAACACTTTACAAACCCTCAACTACACTCAACTGAAATTGTAAGTTTATCTCAGTTGAACTAATCCTACTTTCAAAACATCAACCTAACAACTTCTATTTACTTTGATTTCAGAATATATCGACTCTTTGCATCTGGATCTTGCGTTGTTTCTCGGCTCTCACATCAAGGTTTTAAATTTTTTGTCGGCTTTTCACATCTCCCTCTTGCATTGTTGTAAGTTCTTTCAAATTTCTTGGTTTTTTTGTAACTTTTAACTGTGGCTTTTAACTTTAGAAGGTTTTTTTATTAACTGCCTCTTTGTTTTTTTATTAATTAAACACATATATAATTACATATGTACTTCAATTTATATAAGTGGAGTTTTTTAATTTCGGGATTTTACTCACTACGTTTGTGTGTTATTTTTTTGGTTTGGTTTATTAAATTCAACAAGAAATTACTAATCATTACACATAAATATATATATTCAGAGAGATGCAATGCCAAAAATAATTCTCCTATATCTTTTATTTCTAACTTCTAAGATATGTCTGTTAAAGCTTTTCACTTTACCAAAAAATATATTTTATTTACACCGTATATATTAATCACTAGGTTTGATACCCGTGATTACACGGATTGAATATTTAAAACTTGGTATTTAAATTTTTAAAAGAGTGAGTTACAAATTTGGATTAGTAAATTTTATTTCAAATTCAAATTAATTTATAATTTCAAACCAAAACATCCTACACATGTATAATGATTAAACCAAATAAATTACACTATAAAAATGTTGTAGACACCCTACTTTATGTACTTTTATTGATATTTTGTAAACTCACACTAAAAATTCAGTTAGGTTTTGTCATATTTACATATTGTTGAAACATTATGTATAAGTACTATTTCTTTTACAGTTTGATCAAAGTTGGTTTATGTATGAATTTATATGCTTGATTAACATTAGTTCACATATTAACTATGATAATTAGCATGTTAATTAGTGTTTACTTCACATATGAGTAGACCTGGCAATTTTGACCCATGGGCATAAATTTGGGCTGATTTGGACTTTAAAAAAGAAGGCATGGGCTGTTTTGGGTTGTCATCTATACTTAAGGAGGTTGAAATGGGTATATACAAATTTTAATAGAAAAATTAGTGGGTCAGGATGGGCCAACTTAAAATACACGGTGGGTCAGGATGGGTAATTACATTCTGGTCTTGCAAAGTCCAAAACTCAGAATGTAGATAACAGATCTATCACGCAAAACAAATTTCCCAAGGTAAAATGATTGAGAATCGAACGCTATTGCAAAATCGGCCAGCGAAACGTTAATGCGATGGCATTATTCCTCCGGTGGGAACAAATTTCCAACAAATTGTTTGGAGAATTGAACGATATTGTAATCAGTATATGTTCTAACGTTCAAAACTGTTTGAAGATTGTGAAATTAGTAGCTTAAATCTCCCCAGTTTCAGTACAGATGCAATACGGTTAGGTTTACCAATTTCTGTTTGTTGTTACAGTAAATTAGTAGCTTAAATCTCCCCAATTCGTTGCCGTTGGTTCCGGATTGTGTATGAATTTGACAAATTTGTTGTTTGGAGGACTAGAAAGTTCAGTTGTTTTTATTAACTTGTGATATTTGAAGTTCTATATTTCATAGTTGCTTGCTTACAAACCGTTCGACGAAATCCCTCAGTGAGAAGAGGTGAATCAAAGAATCCAATCGTCTTTGTTGCTATAATCATTTTAGTTTCTTGTTTTTTTTCTAATAAAGAGACTGATATGATAAAAAAGATTTGGTTTATACATTTGATGATATCTGTTGTGATTCAAGCTTTTTTTTTTTTTTTTTTTTTTAATGGACGTGAAGCTAAATACAACTTAGAATTTAAAACTGAAACTATCTACCTTTTATTTATGATTCTAAGAAAGTTGGAATTAAAAAGTAAAAGTTTGGTGGATTTTTTAGAATTTTTATGATTTTTTATATTTTTTTTATTTTTAGATTTGTTTTATATTTTTTTTAGAATTTTTTTGATTTTTTAGAATTTTTTATGATTTTTGAGAATTTTTTTGATTTTTTAGAATTTTTTATGATTTTTGAGAATTTTTTTTTAATTTTTTTCAAATTTTTTCGTTTTTTTTAATTTTTTTTTTAATTTTTTTCCGTTTTTTTTAATTTTTTTAAATTTTTTTCGTTTTTAATTTTTTTTATAATTTTTATAATTTTTTTCAGTTTTTATTATTATTGATTTATTCTCAACCCATCCTGACCCAAACCCATCCTGACCCGAACTCATCCTGACCCAAACCCATTCTGACCTTCTTCTTTCTTTTACCCATCTTAACCCAAACTCATTCTAACCCAAACCCATTCTGACCCAACAACCAATCCAATCCAACCCATCCATTTTGCCACCTCTACATATGAGGCACATTTAAAACTTGGTATTTAAAAGCCGACAACTTTGTCCACTTTTCCCCTTGAAAACTCCATAGCTCAAATGAACTTTGTTTTGAACAATTAATAAATTTCAAAGATAACTTGCTATATACCCATGATCTGAACATCTGAATTCATGAAATTGTTCCAGAGTTAACATCAAAACGAAGTATATTTTTTTGACAGGCATCCCAAAATCCATTCAGTGTAAAATATAAACTATTTTTAAAGAAAATACCATTAGACCAGTTAAATGGGTACTTATGTAATTGAAGTTTTATAAAGAAGCTTATTTTCCTCCATAATGTAGTCTCATATTATAAATGTGTATCATCAACATCACTTGCCTGTATTTTGCATGTAAATTTTTGTAAGAATGAAATCATCTTTGAACACAAGTAAGCCGTACAGAGATGAGAGACGAGATACAAGAGACTCCCCGCATTTTGTTTTTATTGTTTTGTCCAGCTACTTGACTGTTTTGAACTCTTCTTGTTTTTAATTACATCTACTTCCTTGTTTTGTACTATTCTTGTAGAAGATCACGAATAAGAAAACTAACTTAAGTACTATACGATATATCACGAGACGACGGATAAACTAACGGTAAATGAGTATCCTATTGTAAATCGCCACTCCCGCCGCATCGCGCGGGTAAGTGACTAGTATATATATATATATATAATGAAAAAAATATATATAAATAAATATAATAATAATATATGTGTAATAACAATAATAAATGTTGTAGTATAGACTACGTTGTGGTTAGCGATGCATAGTAGTATTGTATTGTAATTTTAATTTTTAGTATTAGTGTGTATTTGACGCATACTATAATAGAAAGAGTAAAGTCCCAATGATCGACGCTTTTGGTTAATATGTGTGTTGTATGGTTGTTACTCAAATTATTAATTATTTGGTGATATTAATATTTGGTAAATGTTTAAAATCCAGATGGACGATGAGGTAAACCAGGAAAACCAGAATAACGATAACCAGAGTAACATTAACTTGGTTAATGAGAATCCGAACAACAACAACAACAATAATGGAAACCAAGTGGATAATAGTGCCATGCAACATATAGTGGCACAAGTGATAATAGATGCAATGCCATATATTATCAAAACAGTTAGGGAAGCTGAAAATAAAAGTAAACATGATAGTAAGCGACCCTCTGAACCTGAAAATAGCGTGAACAATGGACCTGTACTTCAAATGCCCATTCCCAAAAGAAGGAGAACCGTGTCTTACGGTTGTTCTTATAAAGAATTCTGGACTTGTAAACCAATGGAATTCTCGGGAAATGAAGGGGCTTTTGCATCTCTACGCTGGATAGAAAAGACTGAGGCAGTCTTAAGAATAAGTAAATGTGCTGAAGAAGATAAGATAATGTTTGCTTCAAATCTGTTTAAGAATTTAGCACTAGAATGGTGGAACACTATCCTCCAGTCAAGGGGAAGTGATAGAACTTACAATATGGGATGGGAAGAGTTTAAAAACATGGTAGAAAGGAAATTCTGCCCTCCTAATGAAAAAGAACAGATAGCAAACAAATTCCTAAACCTTAGGATGATTGGGGTAGATAGTAAGGGTTATACTACCTTATTCTTTGAATATGCCCGAATAGTACCAACCCTTGCATCACCTAAACCAGTTTTAATCTCCCGTTACATCTGGGGATTTATTTAGGGAGATTAGACATGTAGTCAAGGCAGCTAGACCTCAAACCATAGAAGAAGTTGTAGAACTAGCCAATACCTTGACAGATGAGTTAGTCCGTACGCGAGAAAAGGATCAAAGGAGGAACCTAACCCAGAAACTTACTCAAGAATTTCGTTCTGGAAATTCTAACCGTGGGAGAAATATAGGTTCTACCTCTGCACCCTACTGTAAGTATTGCAAAAGGAAGCATTCAGGAAGATGCTCCATATACTGTAACTTTTGCAAAATATCTGGACACAAGGAGGAAGACTGCAGGAAAAAGCCTAGCAACAGAATATGCTATAACTGCGGAGAACAAGGTCATATCAAGCCTAACTGTCCAAATTTAGCTCCAGCTGCAAACCCCAAGAACACTAAAAATGCTAGAGCATTTGTTCTAACTGTAGAAGAAGCAAAGATGATCCCAGATGTGATCACGGGTACGTTTTTAGTTAATGATGTTTTTGCTAAAGTATTATTTGACTCTGGTGCGAACCAAAGTTTTATTAATACTTCATTTTGCAAACTTCTTAATCAATCATTAACTAAACTTCCACAAGAATGTCTAGTAGAGACAGCAAATGGGGAAACCATTAAGATTTCTGGAATCTTGCAGGGAGCAAGAATAGAAATTTTAAATCAGCAATTTATTGCAAACCTTTACCCAATAAATCTGGCTGGATTTGATATTGTGTTTGGAATGGATTGGTTAATAGCCAATAAAGCCAGTATTTTATGTGATCAAAAGTCAATTCAAGTAAATTCACCAAGGGGTGAAAAGATCACAATTAAAGGAAATAAGTTCTCTAAATCCACAAAATTCATCTCTGTGATGAAAACTGCTAGTTATATAAGGAAAGGATCATTAGTGTATTTGATTTCTATAATCACTAACACTAAAGAAAAAGAATTAAAGGATATTCCAGTAGTATCCCAGTTTTCAGATATATTTCCAGAAGAACTACCAGGACAACCTCCCGACAGAGAAGTTGAATTCAGAATTCATTTAATACCAGGAACCGCTCCAATTGCCAAAGCGCCTTACCGTTTGGCACCCGCAAAAATGCAGGAACTTAAGAAACAGTTGGATGAATTATTAGAGAAAAGATTCATACAGCCAAGTTCATCACCCTGGGGAGCACCGATTTTATTCGTTAAAAAGAAGGACGGATCAATGCGTATGTGTATTGATTACCGTGAATTGAACAAAGTCACGATTAAGAATTGGTATCCATTACCAAGAATCGATGATCTGTTTGATCAATTGCAAGGAGCGCGATTTTTCTCTAAAATCGATTTAAGGTCAGGATATCATCAATTAAAGGTACAGGAAGAGGACATTCCTAAGACCGCTTTCAGAACAAGGTATGACCATTATGAATTTACTGTCATGCCATTTGGTTTAACCAATGCCCCAGCTGCATTCAAGGACATGATGAACCGAATATGTAAGCCATATTTGGATAAATTCATAATTGTCTTTATAGATGATATTCTTATTTATTTTAAGAACAAGGAAGATCATGCAGCCCATCTGCAAGCACTTCTAAGTTTATTGAGAAAAGAAAAGCTTTATGCTAAGTTTTCAAAGTGCGAGTTTTGGTTAGAACAGGTACAATTTCTTGGACACCTAGTCAATCATGAAGGAATCCATGTAGATCCCACCAAGATCGAAGCAATAACCAAATGGAAAACCCCTGAGTCACCAACTGAGGTTAGAAGTTTCTTAGAATTGGCCGGTTATTATAGAAGATTTATTCGAGATTTTTCTAGAATAGCCATTCCCTTAACTAAATTAACTTGTAAATCCGTTAAGTTTGAATGGGGACCAAAACAAGAAGAAGCCTTTAAAATTCTTAAGCAAAGATTAACCCATGCACCCATACTAGCGTTACCAGAAGGAACTAAAGATTTTGTAATCTTTTGTGACGCTTCCAAACTAGGTTATGGATGTGTATTAATGCAACGTCAAAAGGTTATAGCTTACGCCTCTAGACAACTTAAGAATCATGAAGAGAATTATTCAACCCATGATCTAGAGTTAGGAGCCATAATTTTTGCCCTTAAGATTTGGAGACATTACCTATACGGTACTAAGTTTACCATATTCACCGACCATAAGAGTGTACGATATGTTTTTGGGCAAAAGGAATTAAACATGAGACAAAGACACTGGATGGAAATGCTTAGTGATTATGATTGTGATATCCAGTATCATGCATGAAAGGCAAATGTAGTTGTTGATGCTTTAAGTCGAAAGTATCATGAAAGGACAAAAAGAGTACGTTCTCTTAAGTTAAATATGAAAATAGATTTAAATGATCAGATTAGAAAAGCACAAGAATCAGTAATCAAGGATGATACTGAAAAATTAAAAGGAATGATTAAGGAATTAGAACAAGGAACATATGGAATTTGGAGATTCCATAAGAAAAGAGTGTGGATACCTAAATTAGGAAACCTATGTTACTGTATATTAGAAGAAGCCCACAAGTCTAAGTATACGATGCATCCTGGAAGTGATAAGATGTATCAGGACTTAAGGAAAAAAATTTTGGTGGATAGGAATGAAAAAGGATATAGCAGCATATGTTGCAAAGTATTTAACTTGTTCATAAGTCAAAGCTGAACATCAGAAACCCTCAGGTTTATTGCAACAGCTAGAAATGCCCGTTTGGAAATGGGAATTAATAACAATGGATTTTGTTACTAAATTACCCAAAACAAGAAAGGGTAATGATATAATCTGGGTGATTGTAGACAGGCTAACCAAGTCAGCTCATTTCCTACCAATGAAAGAAACTTTCAGTATGGAACAGTTAGCTAAATTATATGTAAATGAAATAGTTTCATTACATGGAATTCCTCTATCAATTGTTTCTGACAGAGATAGTCGTTTTACCTCTCATTTTTGGACAAGTTTCCAAAAAGCAATGGGAACCAAGTTGAATCTGAGCACCGCTTATCATCCTCAAACGGATGGACAAAGCGAAAGAACAATTCAGACAATGGAAAATATGCTTAGAGCTTGTGTAATTGATTTCGGAGGTAATTGGGATGATCATTTACCATTGATAGAATTTTCTTATAATAACAGTTATCACACAAGTATCAATGCTGCACCATTCGAAGCACTTTATGGACGAAAGTGCCAAACGCCAGTCTGTTGGGCAGAAATTGGAGAAAAACAACTATCTGGACCTGAGATAGTACAAGAAACAACAGACAAGGTCATTCAAGTCAAGGAACGACTGAAAGCAGCACGTGATAGACAAAAGAGTTATGCTGATAACAGACGAAATCCCTTGGAATTTCAAGTAGGAGATAAGGTGTTATTAAAAGTCTCTCCATGGAAAGGAGTGGTAAGATTCATCAAAAGGGGAAAGCGAAGCCCCAGGTACGTTGGACCTTTTGAGATTATTAGAAGAATAGGACCTATAGCCTATCAGCTACAACTGCCAGAGGAAATGGCAGGAATACATGATGTATTTCATGTATCTAATCTCAAAAAGTGTTTAGCTGATGAATCACTTGTAGTGCCTCTTAAGGATATAGAGTTAAATGAACAGTTAAAGTTTATAGAAAGGCCTCTACAGATTGAAGACAGTGTTGGATCGAGTTTGTGACCCTAAAAGTCAGTTAAGGCAGTTCATCTTAGTTTACAAAGGCGGAATCAAAGTAAACCAGGTCACAACAGCTTTGTTCCTTTCAATTCTTTTCTATTAATGCTTTCCTGAGTCTTTTACAATGATTCTGATGAAATTTCAGCAGCACCTCGACTCACACATACACACATGACCTCAGACACTGATCGCTTCAAATGACAAACACAACCCTATTTATAGTCGATACCTGTTCGCTTGAAATGACATGAATTTCTTCAAGCGAACACACATAATTGTGTTTCAAGCGAACATGCAAGAACCAGTTTCAAGCGAACTTGAAGTTGTTGGGTTCTCTTGAACTTCACTTTGATCCTTTCAAGCGAACTACCATACATTTACATGTATAAACCCTAATTACATCCTTTCTAGACCTAAGACTTGATTAAGACATAGTCAGTAGACATTCAGTGCACCAACAGACTCCCCCTTGGATGTTGACGAAGTCTTCAGCGTCAAGTCTTTAGTCTTAGTCTCTTTCCAATTTTGTCTTCTCATTGCAAAAACTTTCTCTACACAGGTTCAGGAACTCAACCTAGCTCCATCTTCAATCTCCGCTTTGACTGTTGATCCAGAATCTTGACTTCCCATAATTGTTTGATCTTAACAATACCCAAGAGTCTAGCGGGCGGGGCGTTACAACCTATAGCAAATCCATAGTACCATAATTGTTAAGACATCACATACAAGGATTAAACGTCACATAGCATATAAGTCTCAAGTTTCACAAGTATCCTGCTTTCACGTTTACTACGGATAGAGTAAGTTTCCAAATAAGTTTCAAGTGTCAAGTTTATAGAATACATGTTGCATCCCTAAAGTGTTTAAAAAAGGGATCGAGTATACTCACAGTGGGTGCTAAGTATCTACACCAACTATTTGGATCGAAGGGAGCACTGGAGTTAGCCTGATTATAGTATAACAGTGTAAGCGTTGAACAGAATGTCAGATCGTGCAAACATCGAATAAAAGTGTCTGACAGGTTTCCTGATCGGATGGTCATCCGGTCGGATGAACATTCGATCCAGATGGGACCCATCTGATCGGACAGTCGTTCGATCAGTAGTGTGTTTCAAAAATGTTTCAAAAATGTTTCAAACTTTTGAAGTTTTCGTTGTAGTATAAGATCAAGTCATTCGATCGGATGGTCATCCGGTCGGATGACCGTTCGGTCGGATGACCGTTCGGTCGGATGACTGTTCAAGTGTAAGTTTAATAGTTCAAAGTTCTGATTCAAATAGTTTAAGTGTTGAAGGCTACGAGGAACGGGTCATTTGGTCGGATGACCGTTCGATCGGATGATCATCCGATCGGATGGTTATTCGACTTGTGTGATCTTGTTCCTTTGCAACCTTCGTAAAATTTCTAAGTTTGAGTTTAACGGAGATGACGTGGTAAGGTATCAAGACAACGGAAACCCTCCAAGGTTCAGCTTATCTGATCGGATGGGAATCACCTCGTTCGATCAGGGTAAATGTTCTTGACGGAGTTTCATGTCTGACCCATAATTTGGTCATCCCTCCGGTGGAATTCCGTTATCGAGCCGACTCCAGACTAAGAAACAAGTCCTAGGCCTGTTTTGGCTCCAGATTTCACCGTGTTTAAGTAGATAAGTGTAAGAAAAGCATGTAATCAATTGAAAATGTTTAGATCACTACGTCAAAAAAGGCTTACAGCCACACAAAAAAAGTGTGACCATAAGCCTTTTGTCACACTTTTTTTTTTCAACTCAAGTGTGACCAAAGGTCGAGTCATCGTAGGTATCATACGGCCACATTCACGTTTAGTGGCCGTAGCAACTTAAAAGTGTGGCTAAAGGGTACCACTATTTCTTGCTGGAATCAGACAAAACTGTGGCTAAAGGGTAGCAACAGTCACATGAGTTTACTTTACATGTGACGGTCTCTATTATCTGGTCACATATATTTACTAAAAAGTTTGTTTTAGCCACATCAATTAAAAAAATGTGTGGCAAAAAAGGTTGTTATAATCAAACATTTTGTCCATTACGTGTGGCTAAAGGGTAGCAACGGCCACATGAATTTATTGTAAGTGCGACCAATTCTATTATGTAGTCACATGAATTTATTGTAAGTGTGTCTAAAAACCTTTACTAGACACACAAAACAATTTTGTAATTTTAAGTGTGGCTATTGTCTAACATTTGGTCACACATATTTCTTTTTCCCGTGACGTTTGGTACCATTCTGACACACAAACAAATTAAAGTAATCATGGTGTGACTATTGTCTAGCGTTTGGTCACACAAATTTGTTTTTCTCATGACATTTGCTATCATTCCGTCACACAAACAAAAAACAAAGTGACGAAAATGTGGCTAATGGTTATATATTGCCTTATAAAATTTTGTAATTTTAAGTGTGACTATTATCTAACCTTTGGTCACACATAATTTCCTTTTTCCCATGACCGTTTGGTATCATTTCGTCACACAACAAATAACAAAGTAACTATGACGTGGCTAATGGTTATTTATAGCCACAGGGAATTTTGTAATTTTACTTGTCGCTATTGCCTAATATTTGGTCACACGTATTCATTATGTTTCTATGTGACCATATTCGTATAATTGCCCACTTTGTTTCCATTTTTTTTGTAAAATAAAAACTGCACTAAAACATGAGAAAATCTAAAAACAAATGATATTAACAATCATAACTGAAAATCCATAAACAAGTTTTCAATTTGAATACAAATGAAAGACAAACTTCTAATCAAAACCTATCTACAAAGTTGCAAAAAGAAACCACTGTACAAATAAACTAAGAACTATTTCTATGATGTTTTCTTCAAGTCCATATACTCATTGTTTTTGAACTTGAAAGTGCTGCAAATTTGCATCCATAGGATGGTGGCCATCTTGTTGTGGTGGAGAGTAATCTTGTAACTGTTGGCTAGTTTAATGTCTCTTAACCCATCCATAATAGCGTGTCATTGGCATGCATTACCCAAACCAGTGCTTTGCCCCTTGCTGGTACTTTTGTATCGCCTACATTACATCATATAAAAAACTGAGAAACTATAACAAAATAAATACCTATACAGTTCAGAAAAGGCCACAATTTCTGACATGTTCTGAACTTTTAATGTTTAGAGAAGGCCACAAGTTCTGTTTCAGTACAATAATTATTGTCAGTTTGAAAGGCAGGTTACCTATGTTTTAGCTCTTTAGCAGCCATGTCCATATAGACCAACCGGAATTGAAGGTGCCTGTAGTGTATAATTTGAATTTAATTAACGCTGTTCAATGGAATATAATGAAATATGATAGATCAGTTCCAACATTGGCATTTACCACAATCCACACCTACCTCAGCCATCATGTCAACCCGTCTTTAAACCACGTCGATATTGTCAGCCTTCAAATTAGGAACTCCATACGTCATAAGTCCTCTGATTTGGTCAGCGCGCTAGAAAATGGCGACTGTATGGCGTATCCTATTCAGTTGATCAGCAGCAACTAACCCAGCAGGATCACTTCCAACGATAGTTACTTTTTTCTGTAGAAAAATGGAATGGTCAAAAAATAAATGAAAATGCAAAATTAAGCAAATTAACGCAAAGAAATTCTAAATTACCAACCTCTCTTGAGGGTGGTCGAGACACCATCCTTCCTCAAAATCCTTGTCGAGACTGTAAATATAAAATTATGGGTTAATTTTAAAGGGATGGGACAGCCACATTCAGATATTTAGGTTACCAGAACAGTTTACATACCTGCATGCATGACTTATGGCTAGGAGACTTTGAATTACGAGAGGATTTTAAAGTTAATTAAATCAAAGTTCAAGTAGTCGTAAAGGAGCGTTCCCAATATGACTGAGTCAAGAAAATGAGCAAGTCTTTAGCACTAAGGAGGGCCTATTCTTTAGCCAAAATACCTGTAGTTAGTTTAATTTCTATTTATCCAATTTCTTTGGTGTGTACTTCTGGCTATATATAGCCTTGGATGATTGAATAATAGCCTTTGAAAATCGAATAAACATGCGACATTTATGCTGGAAATAATCAGTGTTTCAATTGTGTATGCAAATCACAAAACATATCCCAAAGAACAACACTTTGCACCAAAGGATGCACCTTAACATCACCTTCGGATGTATGCAGTGGCTGTTGATTGTTCTGTTGTTGCTGAGGCAGTGGAGGGTTCATCCAGTGCTGCTGTAGTGGCGATTGCTGGTTAATAACAAGAGAGTGTCACAAAGTAATTAACACAATTCACAATGAAAAAGAAAGAGAGATTGACACATACAATGTGTATAAACCTATCTAAAAAAACATCAACAAACACAAAACTGGTTGTATACATACCTGCTACAAAGGTCGATCAATGAAACCCCTTCTCACCATCTTCTCAACAAATTCTTTGTGTTTCTTGATCTGCCCAGCCTGCCTTAACTGCCACAAAACCATTTCATAATCACCATGACTAGATTTCACACAATTCTCCTCAATCATATCTCTAAAAAACTTATAAGCATTAATCCAATGTAATACTGTAATATATATGTCATGGAACTTCGAGTAATACTGTGATATGTCATTGAACTTAGACTGAACACATAATCCTTGTGTTTCTTGATTTTACCACAGGTAGAAAATTCAAATGATTTTACAACAAATCATCATTCTGTACCAGTTGGGACTTCTTTTTTGTAGCAATTTTTCGTCAGCCTTTTTATTTACTTCATCCCAACATTTTATCACATGAAAGTATTCTTTTATGGTTTACCTAACCTCATCTTAACAACCACGTTTTCATCCAAATGCCCAAATCAATATTCAAAAAACACGCAATATTAATACAAATACAAATCTAACCATCTAATTTAATCGAAGTGATAAAACGAAATTGGAGTTTTGAGCATAAAGCGTCATACGGTCGAAGAGATAAAACCTACAATTATAAATGTTACCTCGCTGTTTCGGAAGAAGTGGTTGGTGAAGACGGAGGATGGTGGTTCGACGGAGAGTCAAAGGGCGGTGGTAACCGGAACTGACAGATGGTGGTGGTTCGATGGAGAGTCAAACCGAGCGAGATTTCTCTTCCCACCAACAGTCGCCAATCTACACCTTCATCCACGCCCACCGCATGACCACCTCTAACCTTGTTATCGGCTTCAATCTCACCCGTTATCGCCGTTAATGGACCATATTGGGCAATCACAGTTCACCCGTTATTGCCGTCAATCTCACCGATCCACCACTAGTAGCCCCCGGCCACCACCACCTTTCTGCCGATTGTTTATCAATGTAGATATAAAGAGAGTTGATTGTTGGGGCTGTTAATGTTCAAAATTTAGGGTTTGGGTGTGTTTGAAACATAGAGAGAGGAAGGGACGGAGAATGTGTTTGGATATTGTGTTTGCGGGCTGGATTGGATATCTACACAAGAGGTATAGTTGAAAATTTCAATTTTGGTAGGAGAGTGAACCAAAATTATTATTTATATTTAATTAAACTTTCATTATTCATGATAACTATATATACATATTGGTAGGAGGGTCAAAGGGGGTGCAAACGAGTCGAGCGGCTCGCGAGCTACTCGAGATCGGCTGGAAAAAAATCTTGAAATGAGCTGAGCCTTATGGAGCCCAAGCCGGCTTGGCTCGTTTGCACCCCTAGAGTCAACTAAAATAATTGTTTATATTAATTAAACACTGATTGCTATTTACATTAAAAAACTTGTCGTTCAAAAAAATTAAAAAAAAACCTTTATTAAAATGACTTGATCAACATTTAACACTGACTTGAAAGAAAATACCAAATCAATTGAGACAATGATTTAATATAAGATTATCGATAAGTGATCAGATCTCTAAAGTGTATTAAGCTATTTATTCATTGTGGTACCTTGGATACGTAGAAAATACATAACTTAAAAATTATAAATGAATTTATTATAACGCTTAATTGTTTAGAGTCAAATGTCTGAATCATTAAGTTTTGAATTAGTAAGAAGTTTGAACCATTGTATATTGTGATCCATTAAAGCCCAATATGATCCATTGAGATAGTTTGATCTACTATTGTTCTTTGTGATCCATTAAGGCCCAATATGGTCCATTAACACATATATGATGTACTATTGTTCATCGTTATCCATTAAGTCCCAATTTTTTCCATTAATGCATGTATGATCTATTATTGTTCATTGTGATCCATTAAGATATGTATGATCTAACATTGTCCATTGTGATCTATTAAGGCCCAATATGGTCAATTAAGATATTTTGATCTACGATTGTTCATTGTGATCCATTAAGTCCCAATATGGACCATTTACACATGTATGATCTACTATTGTTCATTATGATCCATTAAGGTCCAATATGATCCATTAAAACATGCATGATCTACTATTATTCATCGTGATTCATTTAGGCCTAATATAGTCCATTAACACATGTGTGATCCACAATTGGCCATTGTTATCCATTTTGGCCCAATATGGCCCATTAAAACATACACGATCTACTATTGTTCATCGTGATCCATTAAGACCCAATATGGTCCATTAACACATATTTGATCCACTATTTGTCATTGTGATCCATTAAGGCCCAATATGGTTCATTAGAAATATATGATTCACTATTGTCCATATCCATTGAGGCCTAATATGGTACATCAACACATATATGATTAGGGATACGCTCGGTACCTGTATCGAAAATGTTCGATACGGTACAGGTACCGAGATGGTACCAGTAGTTAAAAGTAAAATTCCGTAAAATACCGGTACCGTGTCGAACTAAACTACTCGTATCGAAAACACCAAAAAGTGGGTACTGAATCGGTACCGAAAACAATTTTGTAGGGGAAATTCGGTACGGGTACTAATATACATATTAATGTATTATTTAGAAGAAAATGAGTAATAAAAAAGGTGGTTTAAAATATAAATATTTAATAATAGTTTGAATTTTTAAGTACGTAGTAAGATTTTTTTGTTTTTTAATACTAAATAATTTATTTTTTTTAAATGGGAATATTGTTTGAGAAGGAAGTTTTGGTATGAAATATTTTGGAGGGAAATTTTAGGATGAAATATTTTAGGGGAAATTTTAGGATGAAATATTTTGGCGGAATTTTTAGGATGAAATATTTTAGGGGGGAAATTTAAATTTTAGGATGAAATATTTTGGAGGGAATTTTTAAAGATGTAGTAAGTTTAACATTTGGTCACACTTTTTTTCCATGACATTTGATATCATTTCGTCACACATAATAAACAATGTGATTGTGGTGTGACGAATATATATGTAAAGCCACATGAAATTTTGTAATTTTAAGTGTGGCTATTGTCTATCTTTGGTCATACAAAATAATATATGTGGTCATTTTTATTAGCTTTTAACAACATTTTCAAACATGTATTGTGGCCGTAGATCATATTGGGCCACACTTTTCTAGTGTGACTGTTTTTTCTTAACGTGTGGCTAAAGGTCTAGAATACATCTGTTTTTAGTCACATGAAACAAATATTGTGGCTGTAGATCATATCTGGCCACACCTTGCTAGGGTGGCTAATAAAAGTCATTGTTTATTTAAAGTGTGGCTAAATGTTTTGAATACATGTGTTATTGGTCACATGAAAACAAATATTGTGGTCGTAGATCACATTTTGCCACACTGTGCTAGCGTGGCTAATAATTGTCATAATTTTTTTCTTAAAGTGTGGCTAAAGGTGTCAAATATATATACTTTTGGTCACATGAAACAAAAATATGTGGCTATAGATCACCTTTGCCTACACCTTTTGAGTTGTGGCTAATAAATGAAACATAATTTTCTAAAAATGTGACTAAATCTTCTGAACTGTTATACAATTGTCACATTAATAATATAATATGTGGTTAAAAGTGTTTTTAAATGTTATGAATGACCTTTAGCCACACAATTTTTCAAATGTGTGACAGGGCGGTTTTGCCAAAAGTGTGGCCGTAGCCTACTTTTGACGTAGTGGATTTTGTAAAGATTCGTGGTAGAACATGTAGATATCTGTTAGATCTGGACTAAATCTTGATGGGATGACATCACATAGCCGATTGTACCAACAGCCCTGATGACGTCATCCTCAAGAATCCCAAATCGGGTGATTTCATGGTGAAAAAGTATGATTGTGATGCAAAATCTAGTGAGAAAGTGTGTAAAGATGAAAGTTGTACAAGAATTACGGAGAAAACTTACAAGAATCGCGTGAAATCGAAGGAAAAGTGCCTTAGAACAACTTGGACGCTTCTGGGTCGGAGGAGGCTGTCACATCAGTGAATAGTGATGTGACAGCGGGTATTTGTAGGTGACAGAGAGGATAAGGTGGTGAGATGGCTGGATCGGATGACTGTTCGATCGAATGGCCATCCGATCGGATGTCCTTCCGGAGAACCAATCCTTGTTTTCTAGATTTCTGATTTCGGTTCGATTCGTGAGCTAGATTAAGTGTTGCGTTGCGTATTATTGTGTAAGATCATCACATGATAAGATTGTATAATTAACACAAAAGTTTCCATGTTTCAAGTCTACGTATAAGCTAGCTTGTACATGCCAAGTTCAAGTTTCAAGTTTCTCGTTCCATAAGTATCAAGAGTCTCGTTCAATAAGTATCAAGAGTCAAGTATCAAGTATCTAGTATCAAGTATCAAGTATCGAGTATTAAGTTTCACCAAGAATCAAGATTCATAAGTATCAAGCATCAAGAGTCAAGTTTCAAAGTATCACAAAGTTTCACAAAAGTTACACATAGTCTAACATAGTTAAGTCTCAAATAGTATAGGGACTAGACTTGCCAAAAGTTAAAAGTTCAGGGACGCTGGGCATTACAATGACAAATTAAAGAACATGTCTTATTTGACTATACGTATGAGAAAGAATGATAAATTAAAATATCCGTATCTATTTTGAAGTTGAAAATGAGGGCGTTACAGTTTGACTTTAGAAGTTAAAGTGCGAAACTTATTGGAACGGTCCCATGGGGAGTCCAAAGTTGCTGATTAATCTGTCGATTCTAAACAAATCGACATGTAAATGAAGCAATATATTTGCACCCTGTGTATACGAAAAGAAGGTGCGATTAACCGCAAATCTCGTACAATTTCTGACCACAACAGGAGCTTTTTTTATGATTTTTCCAACTGTCATAAGGTCTAATATTGTAATTGTCTGCCCATTAAAGCTTGTTTCGACTCCATTCACACCTATGCTAACGCAATTAGCACGGCCATCAATATGGTGTCTTATGACCCTAGATGAAGAACCAACTATGTCTCCTAGGAAGTTAACCAGTCATTCAACCGGCCAAAGATAAAGATCAGTAACATTTGATACTCCTGTGAAGAATAAAACAACACCTTAAAGAGAACATTAGCGATTTGATATGCTTTCCTAAAGAATACATAAAAAAAATGCAAAAAGTACCAAAAACACTCATCAATGCCCCATGTTAGCATCATTTTTACAGAGGTTGGATGAATCTGTCTGGATTTCATGTGCTTTCATCCTCCCAATCAATGTTTAGTTCAAATGAAACAAGATTCTCGATTGATTGAAAGGCTAACTACAAAAAGAGAGGGGGAGGAAAATAGAGTCATCAAACAGAGCTAAATTGGTATGTAAAACGAACATGTACATCTTGAAATCATTCAGTGAAAATGCACTTTCAAATGTCTTTTCCTCCTTGTACAAGTTCCCTGTGATTACATTATCAATTGTCAAATAAGTGCAAAAACACAGAGCTAAATTATAATATTTTTGCAAGATAGTAAATACAGTATATAAGCTTTGGAATGATATAATTCCATGATTCATAAGTAAGCATCTATACCCAAACTACATTCTTAATATCATTAGATGATTCAAAAATTAAGTCTAATACAATCTTCAAAAAATGAATAAAAAATGCGTATGGAAACGACGGGCCAGATAGTATCACTAATCACTAATAACTAATCAATAAAGTCGTAAACGAATGAACGTAACTAAACAAAGATAACCGCACATAAATAAATAAATGTTCAAGAACGTGAATGAACGAACAGGACATTTGATAATGTTGACCCGTTCAATTAAATGAACCAATAAAACTATTCAGTTTTGTTTATTATAACAAACTTCTAGCCAAACGGTTTAGTAAAAGTTCGGTTCATTTGCCGCAAAACGAATTTGTCAAATTTTGATTATTTAAAAAAAACCAAGAGAATACCTGAACTGGTCATTGTAAGCATTCGAGGTAGATATTGCTTTTTGAAACGTCTCCTTGTTTCCAATCCATTTCTGGTAATATAATAGCAAAATCGTGATAAAAATGTCTCCTTGTTGAGACCACAACCATAATTGAATCCAAGTATTAAACCAAGAATGAGGACTGAGTTAATCATGCTAGACATAACTTGAATTCGGTAATCTTACCTGGTCAGAACGCCAATCGAACAAGAACATGTCACCTTCTTCCTCCTTGGGAAACCCTAATCAAACCCTTGTTTGGTCACTGCCACACTCTTCCTCGTGCTTCTCTCTTTTGATTTCTCTCCTTATGTCTCTCTTTGTCTCTTCACTTTCTTGGTCATGAATCACCACCAGTTGCTTTCAAATTAACAAGTAAATAACCAAATTAAATCCAAAAAATAAACAAATCTAAAAAATAAACAAAACCAAAACCCTAGCTCAATACAGACACAAGCCCTCAAAAACCATACAAATTGAACACATATGAAGCGTCCGATGATACTAAATTCATCAAAAATAGATATAATAATCCGTAAATGAACAGAAACGACGTGTATGTATGAGGAAAAAGGAGGGAAGAAATGGAAAACAAACCCTTGCGTACGGTCTCGATCTCAGCACCGGCGCGACGGGCGGCGTTGACGGCTTTCTCGTCCTTACAAGCGGCGGCGGTGGGGGCTTTCTTGCGGATCACCACTGGTTCCCAGTCCTTTGCGATGTGGCCTGACATGAAGAAGAAGATATTTGTTTGTTGGATGGATGAGTATATTAGGGTTCTTTTAGAATTCCATGTGAAATCCCAATCTTAACCCTGTAGTGTCTTAAAAGTTTGGAGAACTTGCAAAATTACCCCCTCTCAAATGGCTTTAAGCATCTTGTAAATGCTGCTTTAGAATTGATACGTGTGGCAAAATTACCCTATTGTACGTTAGATTTGCTTTATATAGCATTATAGATACCCTTTTATTAAAGTAGTATTTTTTTAAATAACCCCTTAGTTATGAAAAAAAGACACATATAAAATTCAAACCCAGCCACACCTAATGGGAAATTAGCAAAATGTAAGTTGACCAACTCACATTATCAAAATGTCACCTTCAAGCGTCCATGAAGTGGTGTCTCAACCATGGGAGGCGTCTGGTGTGTGTAAGGTGTGTTATGTTTTTATTGATATTTTAAGCCCATTTTACACATTAGTCAAGTTTTAAATTTATAAAACACGATATTCTACTAACACTAAACACACACATGGGCAAGTGCACCCATCGTTAGCGTAGTATAACATTGGTAAGATACCGAGGTCGTCCAAGGACACAAAAGCTTTTAGTATCGGTTTATCCTCAACGTCTAATCAAATCAAAATTTTTAGAAAAGGTTTTAAACAAGAAAAATAAAAACTAAAATGCTTAAAATAAAAAAAAAAAAATAAAAAAATAAAAATAAAAACAGATAGACAAGATGAATCACTTGGATCCGACTCGCCTTTAATGTATCATTTGATGATTTTCGCACTTTTGCACTTTTTAAGAGATTATCTTAGTTATAGTAGTAGGCCCCTCTTTTGAAGGTGACGTTACCCTCAACCCAGTGGTTTGAGTCAGCAAGGATACAATCCCAAAGGGTCGGAATATTGAAAGATAATTAATTAAGTTATTAATGCGTAAAGTGGTAGGCCCCTCTTTTGAAGGTGACGTTACCCTCGGCTAAGTGGTTTGAGTTAGCAGGGATACAATCCCAAGTAGTCGGTTTAATGTATTAATAGTAGTTTACATATGAGGAAGATAATTATTTATGTTAGTTTTTCCTGTATATTTGTTCCTTATGTTCATTTAAGTTCGTTTGGTCCGGAAAATACAAAAGGAAGACAAAAGCATACTTTTTCCAACATTAGCACTAAAAAGGGTTAGTTTTATGCCTTATTTGATGTAATTTATATGTTGCATTTTACACACATCAAATACCCCCACACTTGAATCTTTGCTTGTCCTCAAGCAAAACTCTTTATTATGTGGCTTACACACCCAAATGGAATGGGTAGAAGAGAAGTTTTGGGCTTGTCTTGAGTGTCGGGAATCTAAGATCTTTATTGGGTTTTATTTTTATACTATTTACAATCCTATTCGTTATGATTTATTTAGAATGTTTCATAAGAGAAATTACATATTTGGGCATAACATGCCTCTTTAAAATTCCATTTATATTCAAGTTCACATACCTCAAGGGAGATCACTCAACACTCGACCGAAGATGTATTTTTGTGAAATACTCGAGACCGACATGGAACTTACTTCTACCATATGCTTGCCAAGCAATCAATCCTCCTCCTTTTTAACTATAAACATTTGTAAATATCAAGAGGACTTGGGGAAGGGTTAGGCTTGGGTTAAAGGTAGGTGGTTTTGGGTTAGTGGTTAGTAAAAAGGGCTAAAAGCGTAAAAAGCGTCGGTCGTCGTAAAACTTTTTGTTTTTGTGACTTTTATTCAAACTAAGCACTTTAAACAAAGTTTCTTTGAGGACTTTGTTTGTTTATTGCTAGACTTCAATTTTTTTTTTTGATAAAGAAACGTCACAAGAAAACCGAGCTTTTTACTAAAATAAAAGGTTGAAAAGAAAAAAGTTTTGGTGGGTAAAGGGTGTTTGTTTTATAGGTTTAGAAATGAAAAGGTTTAGGCTCAAAGGGGTTAACTAGGGGGATTTTGGGTAGGTGATAAAGAAAATGAAAAATAATGGTGTTGAAAGAAAAATGGGTTAGTCCTAATGCCTCTATCATTTACTTACTTGGGTTTAAGTTGTTAAGGACCGGGAATGTATCGTCGTGGCAAGTTCTAGAGTCGTAAAAACCAAGCGGCTATTCACACAAGAAACGAAAAATGAGCATTAAGTTTAAAGATGTATTCTTGTATGCTCAATAAAGGCTCAAAACTCACTTATTGTGAGAATGGGTTTATAATGTGATCAAGTATATATAATCAAATTTTAACTAGATTTGTCATGCCGTTTCATAATTATCTTATGTTGCTTCTTTTTATCACGACGCTATCGGTTGTAAATTTGAAAAAAATATAACCTTTTGGAACTTGTTATTCCCAAATTAAACCAAGACAAGTAAAAAAATGAATTTTTTTTGAAAAAATTTGGGGTGATTAGCGGTTCCAATAGAGTTTTGTGTAAGGCTTGTTATTAGGACTTGCAAAATTCAAGGTTTTAGCATCCCCCACACACTTAAATTACATATTGTCCTCAATGTGTCCCAAAAATAAGTTTTTAGATTGATTGAATGTGTAAATAGGTGTTTAAAAACAAGATTTTATGTTACTAGGCGTCTGGCCACGGGCCCGTGTTGGTCCGGGCACGACCCTTGCTCAGATCGCCAGTATCATATTAAACAGAAGGCTGGGCACGGGGGCGTGTTCAGTGAGCACGGCCCCGTGTCCAGTTACCTGTACTGGGCATTTTCTGTAGAACCTCGGGCACGGGGGCGTGTTGGGCTGAGCACGGCCCCGTGCTGAACTTGCTGTAATGAAGGAAAATTGTCGGGAGGCTCTGTTTTTGTGCATGGGGTGTGGGCTGTTCTTTCCCTTGGTATCCTCCACTATTTCGAGTGTGTTTTATTCCTGAAAAGTAAAACTAAACTAGAAAACATAAAAGTTAATCTAAACTAAAACTAGGATAGTTCCGCGGAATGCCTCCGTGGTGCGCCACGTTTATAAGGGTCCTTGGCTAGACCCAAAGTCATTTATATGTTACCCAAGTGGGATGTCTTGCATCCCATGTTGCACCGTCAGAGAGCATCATCAAGCTTGAGTCTATGACATCCATGTAGTTGACTGGGTTGTCGTCTTCTACTCTTTTCCCAACCACGAACTCCATCTCTTTGTCTCCTACCCTCAATGTTAACTTCCCACCACTCATTCTGCCATTGCGTGAGCGGTGGCTGGGAATGGTCTTCCTAGAATGAGTGGTACTTCGGTGTCTTCTTCCATATCGAGTATGACAAAGTCGGCCGGGAAGACGAAGTCTCCGACTTTTACCAATAGATTTTCGGTGACACCTTGTGGGTATTTGATAGACCTATCGGCGAGTTGTATGCTCATCTTTGTGGCTTGTTTTACCTAGTCCGGGTCGGTCAAACATTGATGCGGGCATGAGATTGTTGCTAGCCCCAAGATCGGCTAGTGCATTGCGTATAGGTGATCCCCCAATGGAACAAGGGATGGTGAAACTTCCGGGTTTGATTTTCTTTTGTGGGAGTTTGTTGAGTAGCACGGCGGAACATTCTTCACTTAAATTAACTAATTGCAATGTTTCAATTTTTCTTTTGTGAGTGAGAAAGTCTCTCATAAATTTTGAATATTTATGCATTTGAGTGAGAACTTCCACAAATGGAAGATTGATGTGAAATTGTTTAAGTAAGTTTACGAATTTTGTGAATTGCTCATCGGTCTTTTGGCGAAGTAACCGACCGGGGTAGGGCACCAAGGGGTTCTTGGTAGGTTCGTGATTTGGCGGAGGAGTTGTTTCTTTTTGGGGTGTTGGTGAGGTCGTGGTTCGAATGGGCGGAAATTTTGTCGGATGGAGCTAGTGGAGCCTCCTCAGGACCTACGGTACGGTTTCTCAATGTTATGAGATGCACTTACGCCTTTGGGTTGGTCTCGGTATTGCTGGGTAACTCGCCTTGTGGTCTCTTGGAGAAATTTTGAGCTAGTTGATTTAGTTGTTTCTCAATGTTTTGAATACTAGCTTGTTGATTTCTAAAGCTCGATTCCTTTTGTTGGAATCAATCTGAGTTTTTCTTTTCGGTGTCGGAGATGAGGCGTTAGATAGTATCTTCAAGCCTCTCTCGTCCCCCTTGTTGTTGTTGAGAGAAATTTTGTGACTCATTTCTTGGTTGTTGAAAGTTTGTACGTTGGTTTTGGTTTTGTTGATTACTACTATTCCCGGGTTCTCTCCAACCAAGGTTAGGGTGGTTACGCCATCCTTGGTTGTAGGTACCCGTTGGGGGACCCGATGTCCTAGGTCTATTATTAATGTAGTTTACCATTTCTATTTGATTATCCATTTCTTTCATACAACTCCAATTTTCATGTGGCCCACCACAACCTTCGCAAGCCATAACCGAGGCCGTTTTTGCCATTTCTAACTTTTTGATTTTCGAAGAGAGGGTCTCGATTTGGGCTTGTAAAGAAGTGCTTTCGTCTACCTTATGGGCGCCCGGGGCAATAGACTTTGTGCCTCGGGGGGTGTGCTACTGAAAATTGTTTTGAGCAATTTCCTCAATTTGATTATAAATCTCATTTGGGCGACGATTACCTAGAAGTCCCCTGGAGCTAGAGTCGAGCGTTTGTCTTGTGTGTGGCAACAACCCATTATAGAAAGTGGATACTTGCTGTTGGTGCAGTTAGTGTCTGTTAACTTTGTCTTTTACAAGTCTTTTGTCTAGATAGGTTGAATGAACACTCAAAAGGGTTGAAATTAGGTTTAGTTCATGTTTTAGGAAGGGTTTTCGCTTGAAAGTGTGACATGGCAGATTCAAGCGAAACCTCATCATCAACATCAAACAGTTTCGCTTGAAACCAATCTCAAGCGAAACCCCATGTTTTGACATGTTCAAGCGAAACCCTAGTGGTCTATAAATAGGAGAGTGTGTTGTTCATTTGAAGCGGTCATGTATGTGTGTGTGAGTGAAGGTGCTGCCGAATTTTCATCAGAATACATTGTAAAAGCTCACAATCAGTAATAGAAAAAAAGTTAAAATGATATAAGCTGTTATTGACTTCGTTTACGTTGATTCCGTCCTCGTATTTGAAGATGAACTGCTTTAACTGACTTTAGGGTCACCAAACACGATCCAACAAGTGGTATCAGAGCTCAGGACAAGGAGTTCATACCATAGCAGCTTGATTCTACCGGATTTTCTACTTTCTACTCACTTCTTTTCATACTTTTCTGATTTGAACGAGTTCTAACGGTTGAAATGGCCTGAATTTCACATATATTGTGTAAAACATAGTTTTAACAAATCCTACAAAGAATCAGATTAACACTTGGACTAAAACTGATAAAAAATGGCCTAGAACTACCTTTCGCTTGACATTGGTCTTCGCTGTTTCGCTTGAATTTCGCTTAAAAGATAAGGTTTTCGCTTGAAAAATCATACTCTTTCGCTTGACAAGTTCAAGCGAACAAGGATTATAGCATTTCGCTTGAACTGTCCAATCTGATTAAGCCATTTCGCTTGAAAGTTCAAGCGAACTAGGGGTTTCGCTTCAGACTGATCTATTTCGCTTGAACTTCATAAACTTGTTGTCCATTTCGCTTGAACAGTGAAAATACAAGCTGTTTCGCTTGAACAGCTTTCGCTTGAAATTGATATTTCTCAAACTCAAAATTTTTCTAAGTGTTTGATTGTTTTTCAGGTACGTTCAAGATGGATGATTTCAATCCATTTTATGATATGTATGCATTTGCTGGAAACGGTGGAAATGATACTTCTTCAAGTAACACAAATGAGAACACGCCGAATCCAAAGAAAAAGTTATCGGATGTATTGGAGGCTGAAAGTGCTTTCGGAACGTACAACAAACCCCCGAAGTTGATGGCTATAGAAGAATACAGTCGGTGGGCAAAGAAGTTTGAAGATTGGCTGAGAGCTTTTGCTTTTCTCAGCTGGAAGAGTCTAATAAATGGTTATGATGATGGAGGCAAAAGTGGCGAAACCTTAACAACAACTGAAGAAATAGAATCGTTTGTTGCTGAGCAAAAATGCATTGCGTTGCTGTTTCAATCCGTCAGAGAAGATATCATATCTTTGATTGAATATTCTAGTGCTACAGATCTTTGGAAAAAATTGAAAGATAAATGTTTGGGAAGTGAAGAAATTGTGAAAAACAAAAAGAAACTGCTTAGAAAGGAATTTGATTTATTTGGTTGTTTGAAAAATGAATCGATTTGTAAAATGATAGAGAAGTTTGGGCATCTGAAACTGGAACTGGCGAGACATGATATTCGTTATACTGAAGAAGAGCTAGTTGATAAGCTGTTTGACTCACTACCGGATGAAATGGATTGGCAATACTATGCATTGATGCTGAAGAATACGATCAAGCCTGCAGATCTTAAGGTGAATCTGTTGATAGAGAGACTAGAGAGTCACGAGTTGGAGCTAAAGAAGACACACAAAGTTAATCATTCGTCTTATCAGCAGAATTTGGATTTGTATTATCCAAAGAGCATGATGCCAAAGAACACATCTCCAAAGATTGCGTTTTCTGCTGAGAATGTCTCCACAACCAGCAAAGAAAGTCAAAGCAGTGGCAGTGGTTATCACAGTGGATATCACAGTGGGTCTTCATCAAATTCAAACCAGTCTAATGCAAAGAATTTATTTCAATGCAACATTGCTGTAGACTTAAAGAACGCTCAGAATTTCAGCGAAGAGTCTGCCAAACAACAGATGGTTTTCTGGCCTCGGTACTGGAATCGTATGAAAGCCTTGTAGCAGGGAAGATTGGCAACACCAACCTGACGAAGGAAGATTATGACCAAATAGATCCTGAGGAAATGGAACTGATCGACATAAGGTGGTGTATGGCCAGTGCAGTTCGTCGAGCATAGCGTTTCATGGAGATAACAGGGAGGAAGTCAATTGGTGGACCATCTACCAAATTGGGCTTTGATAAGTCTAAGGTGACGTGTTTCAAATGCAAACAGAAAGGTCACTTTAAGCGTGAATGCCGAAATTCGTATGCTGATGAATCTGAAAACCCGTTCAGAGAAGATTACTACAAGAAAGCGATTTATCATCAGAACAAATCGGAGCCACCAAGAATGAAGCAGATTGAAGATAATAAAGAAAAATCTAGAGCTCTTGCGGTGATTCAAGACGATGAAGGTTTTGACTGGAGCGAGTTGTTACCTGAGGAGGATGCGGTTGGATATGCATTCATGGCAAATTCTGAACCTAAACCTTGGAAAGACAACAGAACTGAAGAACAGAAATATAAACACAGAAAGTTGTTGGCCACAAACAAATTGATCAAAATATCTGGTATTTTTTCTGAGGCAAAAAGAGCAAAGAGATGGGATCCAGACAGGGAGTGTTATCTTGACCCCTATGGAAACATTGTTGTGGATCACAACACTCTTGATGTGGAAACCTTAATTCAAGAATATAAAATTGAAGATGATTATTGGCAGAAGAAATGGTGGGGAAGCGGAGAAGATGAAGAGAAAGAGAAGAAGGAGAAAGAAGAAAAAGAGAAGTCAAAGAAGATTGACACTAGGATCATTGACACTACAAAGGAGTTGAATGCTGAAAACTTGGGAAATATGGCTGAAAAGGTGATGGCAGCTAAGACTCTTGAGGTAGATCCTAAATCTGTTTCTGAGTCTAAAAGCCAAGTCAGTTCAAATGCGTCAACGACTGAGTCAGGTAAAAAGGTCAGTGGTGATGTTGACTGCAAAAATTGCCTCAAAGAGTGCAAGGTTTGTAGTACAAACACTTATCTCAAAGGTAAGAAGATTGAGGATTTGACTGCTAAAGTCAAAAGTGTTGAGGATCAAATTCTTGATCGTGATAAATCAGTAAAAGCTTCAACTGAACGATTAAAAGAATTAACTAACAAAATTGAAACTGATAAAATTGATCAGGAAAGGGTTAGGAAAGAAAATGAGAAGTTAGTTCTTGAAAATCGTCAGATCACTGAAAAATTTGAGAAACTTAAAAGCACTATTAAAGATAATGATGATCGAAATGGTAAAACTTACAAAGAAAATTGCCAATTGCAATGTGTTTTGAGAATCAAAGAAGAATTAATAAACACACAATTAGATGAGATTGCTAAATTGAAACTTCAGTTTGAAGAAGCCAAGATTGAGAATGAACGGATCAATTTGAAATTGAACAGTTACAACTCTGCAAGCTTTGTTTTGCAACACATCATTCCCAAACCCATTGGGAAAGACAAAGCAGGTGAAGATGTATACTGTGATGGAACTGGGGGTGGGTTTTCATCAAGTTCCACCACCAATTCTTGAAAATTATTCGAAAAAACAATCTGGGTTGGTTAATCTTGAGGAAGAAAATGAAGTGAAACTTCCTGATTCGATTGATGTAACATTTTTTTCATCATCATCTGATGATAGTGTTCAAACTAAGATAGTTAAAAGCACAGCTGAAAGTGTTTTGTTGTCTGATTCAGCTAAAGATGATGCATGTTTCTTGGACAAGTACATTCAGAAACCAAAATCCAAAAAGCACTTAAGTGATGAACCGGGTCTTGTGATGTACAAGATGGCTGGATCTGATAAGTTGTATTCGGATTCTGAGTTTCCCATTGAGAATGTTAATGTGAAAAAGTTGACAAATGTTTTCAAATTGGTTGAAGTTGAGATGTCAGAAGTGAACAGTTTGAGTCAAACAAAGAGACAAATGAATTTTGAGAAAGATAAAGCTTACTACAAAAAGCCTGCTGTTCCACCACGTTTTTATAACAATAATCGAAACAATTGGTCGGGTGGATATCAGGGTGGTAAGAGTTATCAGAAAAGGAGTTTTCAAAACAAAAGGTTTGCTGAAAAGAAGGTGTTTGTGAACAGTTCAAGTTCACTTTCTGATGAGGAAAATGAAATCTTTTTGAAATCAAATGAAGAATTTTTTGAGAAGAGGGCCTTACAACCTCAATCTGAAGGCACAAGTCGGGTAGTTGATACTCGTACATGTTTTAGATGCAACAAAGTTGGTCACATTGCAAGAAATTGCACCAACTCCAAGCCTAAGACTGAAGTTGTTGAGAATAGACAGAAGAAGGTTGATTCAAAAGGCAAAGCTCCATTGGTTGTTGAGAAAGTTTTGAAAAATGAGAAAATGAAACACAAAATTGAACCTGTTAAGAAAGTGGTAACCAAAAATGATAAATTTTATAAACGGGTTGCATCATCTCAACAAACTTGGAAGCCAAAAGTTGTTGATAAGCCAAAGGTTTCAGTGTCGGAAAAACAATCATCTTCTACCACACCGGTAAAGATGGATGTTCCATTGGATTATTATGAACAATTTGAGAAACAGTCTTCTTCTTCACCAGAGAAGAAGAATGTTCAAAAGAAAAATCAACCAACCGGTCAACTTAAAATAGATGAGTTTTTCTTATACAAAAAGGTTGAGGTTGGATCAGATGAAAGTTTGAAAATGAATGATAAAAATTTTCCGCCACTTTACACTGCTAAAACTCACATTAAAGTCAAGTTACCCGAGTCAAAAGAGGCTTGGGTAGCATCAAAATCTCATTAAAGATTTTGGACTTGCCGGAGCTTCCTAGTTGGTAATTGTGAAGCATGAATCGGCATCTTTATTGAATTGTTTGTGATATGTGCAGGAACTTCCGAGAGCTATTTCAAGATGGATTATGGATAGCGGAGCGTCTCGACATATGACAGGGAAGACTGCATTGTTGTATGATGTTAGAAATATCAATGGTGGTTATGTGGGATTTGCTAGACACGAAGGTGGTCGAATTATTGGTGAAGGAATGTTATCCAATGGGATTGTTACGTTTGAAAGAGTTAACTACATTACTGAGCTGGAGAATAATCTGCTGAGTATCTCGCAGATTTGTGACAATATGTATACCACTCACTTCACAGACAAAGAATGTTTGATCTTGAAACCAGGATTTGTTATCCCTGAAGAATGGATTATCATGAGGGCACCTAGAGTGAATGATTTATATGTGTTGGATATGAGTGTAGCGACTACAACAACAGGTCAGGCACATTGTTTTGTTTCCAGAGCAACAGAGAAAGAATCGAAGTTGTGGCACCGGAAGATGGGGCATATACATCTTAGAAAAATGAATCACTTGGTACACAATGATTTGGTTCTTGGATTAAATATCAAAGGTTTTCATCTAGAATGGGAGTGCATCAGTTGCATTAAAGGCAAGCAAAAGAAAAAGTCACACCCTAAAAAGCAAGTCAATTCAGTTTCCAGACCGTTAGAGAGACTTCATATGGATCTGTTTGGTCCAGTAAACGTCAAAAGTATTACAGGGGATCTCTACTGTCTTGTGGTTACTGATGATTATTCCAGATTTTTGTGGGTATCATTCTTGAAGTCGAAAGATGAAACGTTTGACAGTTTGATGGCGTTGTTCAGAAAGATTGAAAATCTGTACCAAAGGCGTATCAGAAGAATCAGAAGTGATAATGGTACTGAATTCAAGAACAACAAGATGGAAGAATATTGTGATGAAAGAGGTATATTGCATGAGTTTAGTACTCCGTACACTCCGCAGCAGAATGGAGTTGCAGAACGCAAAAACAGGACGCTAATCGAAACGGCTAGAACAATGCTTGCTGATTCAAACCTACCGATAAATTTTTGGGCAGAAGAAGTTTCCGCCGCATGCTATACGCTCAACAAAGTTCTCACTGTCAAGAAATTCAACAAAACATGCTTTGAGTTGATCAATAACCGCAAACCGAATCTGAAGTATCTTGAACCGTTTGGGTCACCCTGTACTGTTCTAGAGCCTTTTGGAAAGTTTGGTCCGAAGAGTATTGAAGGGATTTTCGTAGGTTATGCAAGTCCATTACGACGTGTCTTCGTTCCAAGTCTGAAGCGGATTATTGAAGCTTCTAATGTTGAATGTCAAGGTTATACAATGCCGCCGCAGAATTCTGGAGATTCATGGCGTTATCATTACGAAAAGTTGTGGGATTCGTTTGACATGATGGAAGAACAAGAAGAAGAAGAAGATTTCTTTGATGAGTTGGATATTTTGCGAGAATATGAGTCATCGCAGGAAAGGTTTCCAGCTGAGTATTCAAGAAGACCGCAACAAGCATCAAATGATGATGAAGCAGGTCCAAGCAATGCTGGTGAACATGATGATGTCCAACAAGATGAAGTTGCTCAAGATAATCAGACGGCACAGAATGATAATCAAGAATCTGAGAACATGCCAGTATTTGATCATGGTGATTCAGATTCTGAGGGGGAGCAAATTCAAATCTCAAGTCAAACAAACCCAGTCAGTGAACAAGGTGCAAATCAGAATGTTACTAATCTGGAAGGCGATGTAGATGTTTCCGGCGAAGTAATGCCACGAACTCTTTCATATCATCCAGAGGAGTTGATCATTGGAGAACTGCAGACAGGCGTTCGCACTCGAAGACAGATTGATAAAGGGCTTACATGTTTTTATACAAAAGTTGCTCCTTTGCAAACTGAATTCTCATTGAGTTGTTTTATCTCGCCGGTTGAACCAAGAACTTACAAAGAGGCGCTTACTGAAGATTCTTGGGTCAATGCAATGCAGGAGGAACTTAGTCAATTCAAAAAGTTAGGAGTGTGGAAGCTAGTGGATTTACCAGATGGTCAAAGGAAGATTAACACCAAGTGGGTGTTCAAGTGCAAGAGAAACGATAGAGGAGTTGTGGTTCGTAACAAAGCTCGACTCGTTGTCCAGGGTTTCTGTCAGCAGGAGGGTATAGATTTCACTGAAGTGTATGCTCCAGTTGCTCGACTAGAAGTGATCAGAATCTTCTTAGCATTTGCATCTTGGAAAAACTTCAAAGTATATCAATTAGATGTAAAATCGGCTTTTCTCTACGGGAAGGTAAAAGAGGAGGTATATGTCGGTCAGCCACCGGGCTTTACCGATCCACACCACAAAGACAAGGTCTACTTGCTAGACAAAGCGCTGTATGGTTTACATCAAGCCCCGAGAGCTTGGTACGAGACATTGTCTCAACACCTGTTAGCCAACAACTTTATTCGTGGAAAAGTGGATGCCACTCTCTTCACCAAAGAGGTCGACGGTCATCTTCTGATAGTTCAAATTTATGTGGACGACATCATATTTGGGTCAACAAATGAAGATCTATGCAAAGATTTTGAACGAGTCATGAAGCAGAAATTCGAAATGTCATCGATGGGTGAGATGAAATTCTTTTTGGGACTGCAGGTTGATCAACTACCCAAAGGAATTTTCATACATCAAACGAAGTACGTTCATGATATCTTGGAGAAATTCGGGATGTCAGGTTCTACTCCAGCAGCCACCCCATTAGCAACGAATCATGGGATAAACCCTGATCTCACAAGAGAGAAGGTAGATGAAATGATGTATCGTTCCATGATCGGTTCGCTAATGTATCTGACAGCTTCAAGACCCGATATCATGTACCCAACCTGCCTCGCAGCAAGATTTCAATCTAACCCGAGAGCATCGCACATGATTATTGTGAAAAGGATATTACGCTACCTGAAAGGAACTCCATCTTTGGGGTTGTGGTATCCAAAAGATGGCGATTTCACGCTCGAAGGTTATTCTGATTCCGATTTCGGATGCTGCAAAGTTAATGCTAAATCAACAATAGCAGTGTGTCAGTTCTTTGGATCATGATTGATCACTTGGCAATGCAAAAAGCAAACCTCTGTGGCTTTATCCACATGTGAAGTGGAGTATGTATCTGCTAGCAGCTGCTGCTCACAGATCTTGTGGATCCAGCAACAGATGCTCGACTACGGTTTGCAATTTCTAAACACCCCTATTTTTGTTGATAATGAGGCAGCGATTAACATTACTAAAAATCCAGTTCATCACGCTAAAACTAAACATATTGAGATTCGTTATCACTTCATTCGTGATTGTTTCGAGAAGAAGTTGATACGTATTGAGAAAATCCTCATTGACGATCAAAAAGCTGATCTACATACCAAAGCATTTGATAGAACACGTTTTCAATACTTGCTAAAATTGAATGGTATGAAGCTTTTATCGGTGTTGGAGGAGATTATTGGCGTTGATGAAGGAGACATTGTAGATGATGTTGAGAAGCAATCTGCAATGATTTGTCAATTTTTTACCTGTTTTGGTATTTAGGGGGAGGTATAGGGTAAATATTTCAGAAAATACAAAAACAATAAAAAATGACAAAAATACAAAAACATGAGATATTTTCAAAATTCAAAAACAATAGAAAACCAGAAAAGAGCTTGTGTAAAAAGGGAAAATGATAGTACATCGGCTTGACAGTTACAGTATGCTAAAGAAATGGAATGTTTAAATGCGTTAAACAGTCTCGCTGATGATGTGTCGATAGGTTTTTACACATTTAGTAGGTTTGTTCGGGATATAAACTTAAATCTTACTTGCTTATTTTGTGGGGAACACTACTTGGATATATAGGTAACCCCTGAAATCTCGTTTGAAAGATTCCTTTTTCTGATATACTAGGTTTTTATACTCAGTGATATCTGGGGTATTATTCCAGGACTTCTGCTGAATGGAAGTTCTGACCTAGTCCTCGAATAATACTTTCCGCAATGCTTGAAACATAGCATCACCCTCAGCATATATGATAAGACAATAAAATTGCTTAGCAATGCTGTTGTAAAAAAAAAGATCCTCTAAAGGGGACACACCCTAAAGTTGAGTCATGATCTCTCTGCTGAACGGTAGTTCTGACCTGAGCTCTCATGATTCTTCATAATTTATTAACCCTTACAGATATCATTTGTGTCATAACTGCCTGTAAGACTGAATATTGGGATCTGGATACGGGAGTATATTCAAGAGGTGGGACACACGTATAAGTTTAAGTCTTTAAAACACTAAATACGTATCCTGGACAGTTTGAAAATTGTGTAAGAATTTAAGTGGATCAGTATATCGACAATCTACGCGAATTGTTTAATTCTGAATATGTAATTGAAGCTTAACGGTACTTGTAACTTGTCGTATAGCTGATATGATTCCCTAACACGCTCACCAAAAATATGTTTGTAAATAGTTTACTTTCATTTACTGCATTTTAGTTCTGTATTTCATTCCTAGTTTAGAAACTTTGTTAAAATCCAAAAAGATTTTACATTTATGTTTTATTTTTGACAAATCAAAGTGGAGAGTTGATCTTCGGATTCGAAAGCTGAAAGCAGATGCAGGAGATTTCTGAACTGGAGGATGAGTCGTGAGCTAAAACATGATAAGTTTGTGAAATTGGAAAGTTATAGCAAGTTCATTAATTTGAAACTTGTAATTTTTAGAAATGTTTGAATTTATGTGTTTTCAAAATGTCAGTGTGATTTGTCTCAGATCAACCAAGGTCATTAAATTGGACTTGGTAGATAAATTGAGTAATCAGGGTCATTAACTTGGATCTGAGTACTTAAGTGGATTTCTAACACTGAAGGATAAATAGTAAGTTTGGATTGAAATTGTTATTATCATATATCTTATATTTGGGTAGAGTTTATACAGGAATCTCCATGGTGATGAATTTCAAAGATTGAACCAGAATTTGAGCCCTAGCTTATTGAGAGGGGGAGTTTGTGAAGGGGGAGTCAGAATTCTGGATCAACAGTCAAAGGGGAGATTGAAGATTAAAGTTTGAAGATAAAGATTGAAGAGAGCTTTACAATGATTGGAGAATGATAAAGACAAAGACTTGAAGCCAAAGACTTCGTCAACATCCAAGGGGGAGTTTGTTGGTGCAATTAGTGTCTGTTAACTTTGTCTTTTACAAGTCTTTTGTCTAGATAGGTTGAATGAACACTCAAAAGGGTTGAAATTAGGTTTAGTTCATTTTTAAGGAAGGTTTTTCGCTTGAAAGTGTGACATGGCAGATTCAAGCGAAACCTCATCATCAACATCAAACAGTTTCGCTTGAAACCAATCTCAAGCTAAACCCCATGTTTTGACATGTTCAAGCGAAACCCTAGTGGTCTATAAATAGGAGAGTGTGTTGTTCATTTGAAGCGGTCATGTATGTGTGTGTGAGTGAAGGTGCTACCGAATTTTCATCAGAATACATTGTAAAAGCTCACAATCAGTAATAGAAAAAAAGTTAAAAGGATATAAGCTGTTATTGACTTCGTTTACGTTGATTCCGCCCTCGTATTTGAAGATGAACTGCTTTAACTGACTTTAGGGTCACCAAACACGATCCAACACTTGTTGCCATACTGCAAGACCATGATGAGAGCACTTCCTTAATAGCTCCTTGAACCTTTCCCAAGTTTCATATCAGGATTCCCCGTCCTCTTGTGAGTATGTATTGATTTCAGTCATTAATTTAGCCGTTTTAGAAGCAGAGAATTACTTATATAGATACTTTTGGGCTAGTTCATCCCAAGTGTTTACCGAACCACTTGGGAGGGTGTTAAGCCAAGCCTTAGCTCGGTCTTTTAGTGAAAACGGGAACATTCGGAGGCGAATGGCTTCGTTTGATGCCCTGTTGATCCGAAAAGTATCACATATTTCCAAAAAGTTGGTAATATGTAAATGGGGATCTTCGTCCGCAAGCCCATGGAAAGTTGCGGAGTTTTGGAGCATTTGAATCAAATGCGGCCGAAGTTCGAAGTTGTTGGCATCGACATTCGGTGCATTGATAGCGGCGCCGAGATTACCTACCGTGGGTCGTAGGTAATCCATTAGGGTACGTTGATCCGCCATTGGAAGTGGGTCCCACGAAACTTTCTCTTGGATTTTAGCTTTAAGTCTTTTTCTTAGAAAGCGTCCGGGTTCGTCTAGAGGTTCTTCTGTGTATTTATTGGAACTGGAGCTCATGCACTGCGTAGGAAGTTCAGGTGCTGCGCCTGGGTTCCAAGTCCTGTGATAAAAACAACAAAGATTGTTAGTCAGAAGTCTCACCACGGCCCCGTGGTCGCTGACCATGGCCCGTGGTCGTGGTTACAGTGATTGTTTTCTTGATCCCCAGTTACCAGAGGGTTCAACACGGCCTCGTGCTGCACCAACACGGCCCCGTGGTCACCCTTCTGTAACTCAGAAAACAAGAACTGCCAGTACGGTTGTTGGGCACGGCCCGTGTCCGACCAGGCACAGCCCCGTGCTGAAGTCTGCAGAAGCTGGAAAATCTAGAAAAATCCTAAAAAAAGTAGAAAAATAAGAAAACGATTAGGCCGTTGATTCCTAATTTTCTTAAAATCCTTGTGTACCCGGCAACGGCGCCAAAAACTTGGTGTGTGTAAGGTGTGTTATGTTTTTATTGATATTTTAAGCCCATTTTACACATTAGTCAACTTTTAAATTTATAAAACACGATATTCTACTAACACTAAATACATACATGGGCAAGTGCACCCATCGTGAGCGTAGTATAGCGTTGGTAAGATACCGAGGTCGTCCAAGGACACAAGAGCTTTTAGTACCGGTTTATCCTCAACGTCTAATCAAATCAAAATTTTTAGAAAATGTTTTAAACATGAAAAATAAAAACTAAAATGCTGAAAATAAAAACAGATAGACAAGATGAATCACTTCGATCCGACTCACCTTTAATGTATCCTTTGATGATTTTCGCACTTTTGCACTTTTTAAGAGATTATCTTTGTTATAGTAGTAGGCCCCTCTTTTGAAGGTGACATTACCCTCAACCCAGTGGTTTGAGTCAGCAAGGATACAATCCCAAAGGGTCGGAATATTGAAAGATAATTAATTAAGTTATTAATGCGCAAAGTGGTAGGCCCCTCTTTTGAAGGTGACGCTACCCTCGGCTAAGTGGTTTGAGTCAGCAGGGATACAATCCCAAGTAGCTGGTTTAATGTATTAATAGTAGTTTACATATGAGGGGATCAAGCCATTCGCACCCCTGCCATCCAATACCAGTGGGTATTGAAGGAGGTCCTAGTAAGCTTGACCCAGGTCCTTGCAGGATCTATACACTAAACAAGGCAAGAACCTTACTAAACCATTCCCTTAACCCTCGACCAGGTAGCCAACATATCTCTATATAGACCGTAGAGATATGAATGGTGAAAATCTTTTATTTATATAGACAGTAAAGTCATGCCATGACACCACGGACAAATGATAAAGAAGTTTCACCTTCAACATAAGAAACTAGTTATTAAAGTCATTAATACAAAACCAAATAAAAAGTGCGAAAAGATTAAAAATCAAAAGTAATACATTAAATGCTTGTCTTCACCAAGTGATGTAAGAGACTTTTCCAAACATGGCCTTTGATTGACAAGAGCTCTTACGATCAATCTTGGATCCCGAGACTACTACACCCACTCTAAGGTGGATGATGGATGATGGTGGTGGATGCGGGTGTTGTAGTGGCGGTGGAGTGGTGGCAAAGTGGGGGAGAGGTGGTTGCCAATGGATGCCTTTGAAGTGACCCAAGCACCCCTATTTATATCCTGAACAGAAGCCCGACCACGGCCCCATGTCCGCTGGACACACCCCCGTGGCCATCCTCTTTATCTTCCTTCATTAATTGCAATTGTCTGCATTAGGCTCCACACGGCCCCTTGTTCGCTGGGTACGACCCCGTGTGTAGAAGCGTATCTGTACTATCAAGATTTGCAAGATTCTGCGAATCTTAGCATTGACCATGCCCCATGCTGAGCTGGGCACGCCCCCGTGGTGGGAATAGAAGGTTCCATAGCTTTGTCCATTTCTGCAGACACCTGACCACACCCCCGTGTCCGCTAGGCACGGGCCGTGGTCAGCCTTCTGTTTCTTGTTTTTGCTTGGGGAGATGCTGTCGAGGGGTCGGGCATGCCACGTTTATTCCTTTTCTTTGTATTTATGTTAGTTTTTGCTGCATATTTGTTCCTTTTGTTCATTTAAGCTCGTTTGGTCCTGAAAATACAAAAGGAAGACAAAAGCACACTTTTTCCATTATTAGCACTAAAAAAGGGTTAGTTTTATGCCTTATTTGATGTAATTTATATGTTTCATTTTACACACATCAGCGTCCATGTGTCATTTATTGCGTCTGTTTGAGGGGGTGCTGATACGGGTCTGACAACTTGATGCATCGGGCTGACTCCTCCAAGTGGATGATGCGTCAGCCTGACTCCTCCCAGTGGCTTGGCTCACTCCTCCTGGTAGCTTGGCTGACTCCTCTTCTACAAAGATCCTCTCACCCTTTCCACCTCATCCATTCATGTATAATAATCAAGATTCCAGAACATCTTCAATCACTCCAATAGTTTCAGATCAACTTTTTCAGTTGAACCACCAAGCCACAAAACTCAACATAATAAAACAGTGAAAAACAAAAATAATAAATAAATTAAGCTTTTAACTCAAAACCCACCGCAGAAACAAGAGTATGAGAAGGATCGGACAAATGAGTATGAACAGATCTATGCCGCTTCTCTCTCCTCTTCCCCCTTGTCTCCAGATTATTTGGGGACGACATCTCATTCATCTCCCACAGTGTCGTCGCCGGCTTCCTAGCGGGAACCACCCTGGACCCACCTCCTCCGCCGTCATGATTCGGCGACTCCACCCCACCACCAACAACTAATGACGTCATCCTCCACGACTGCACCGGAGTACTAGATCTAGACCCACCTCCAACTCAAGTCTTCCCCACCATAATCGCCCGCTTAAACCAGTAATTGTACATCTTAGTTGGTGATGAAGAACACCCGCATTTACGAATCTGTTTCGACATGTTGCAGATTGGTTAGGGAGCTATGTTGGGTGATTTGATTTTGAATTCATAGGTTCGGATCGAGGATTGGTTTAGGAATTTGGGAATGTGTGTAATGAGTGATGAGAATCACGGTGCGAGATTGGCAGAATCACCGGCAGATGAATTTAGGAGGAGTCAGCCTGACGCATCAGCCATTAGGAGTAGTCAGCCAAGCCACTTGGAGGACTCAGCCTGACGCATCAGGTTGTCGGATACGTGCCAACACCCCCTTAAAAAGACGCAATAAATGACACACAAACGCCTCCCATGGTTGAGGCGCCACTCCATGAACGCTTGAAGATGACATTTTTGTAATGTGAGTTTGTCAACTGAGATTTTGATAATTTCCCCCTTAAATAACTACCACCACCTCTCCGGCTCTCCCTTATCGATTACTACTACTACCACCACCACCACCACCACCACCACCACCACAAGCTAACCTGCAGTTTAATGCAAAAAGAATTTCGATAGAAAAATTCATCGGGGTGAAGGTGTAGGTTAATGGATTTGTAGTTACGCTAGAAAATCGCACCTCTCCCTAACACCGGCCCCAACGTTGTCCCCGTAGCCAAAGTCTTCACCCCCCCTTCATTGTCTGAACTGTTGTTATCTGAATAAGCCACATCGTCAGAATATGCCTGAATTGTTGCCATCTGATTTCACGACAAATTTTGCAACACACGTCATCTTCATGGTTAATTAATATCACTTTTAGGGTAAACCATTGGGGAGATGGATAACTTTAATATATAGTTGCCTTTTTTATTGTGTTAATACGATTGAGTTCCTGTAATAATACCGATATTAACTACCGAAAAATTAACATGGACCACTGTAACACCCTAGGCAAATCCCGCATCGGCCGTGGCCAAGAGAGATCCCTAGTTTATAAGTAATCCAATGCCTCTTAAATCACCAACGCGTCTTGGGTTTAATGCTAGTCGATGAGAGGAGAACTCTATAGTTAAGCGTGCTTAGGTGGGAGTAGTACCAGGATGGGTGACCTCTTGGGAAGTCTCCACCGAGGCTTTTTGGTTAACTAGTAGTCGGACCCGTGTAAAACATGAGTGGTTTTAGTAACGTTTTATTATATTAATTAGTAAGTTATTATTAGTTCAATTAGATTTTCGGGGATTTGATATATATTGACAATCAAAGTCATTGTCCAGTACGCAGAAAAGATAATAATAACCTAATCTTTATACTAATAAATAAAAATGAAGTACACTTGGATGATTATTAAGCTCCTCATTTTGATTGTTTGGGTATAGTAATCTTGAAATTGGTCTTTTTTTTGCAAACAGATGTTGACCAAAAGTCAAACGGATGTTTAACCAGATCCACTGTCTTCTCATATTTTAGCACTGTTTTCCTCTTCAAAACATTGTTCAATCTAACATGGGTTTCCATCCAACTGTTGACCAAAAGTCAAACAGATGTTCAAACCACTGATTGAGTTATTCAAATTTCTGTTGAATACTAAATGAGATGTTGACCAAAACTCAAACATATGTTGAACAAAAGTCAAACAGATGTTGACCAATAGTCAAACAGATGTTGACCTTCAACAAATGTTTGGTTTAAGGCCAAACATCTGTTTATGGGCAAACATCTGTTTAAGGTCAAACATTTGTTTAAGGCCAAACATCTGTTTATGGCCAAACATCTGTTTAAGGCCAAACATCTATTTAAGTCCAAACAACTGATATAGAAGGCCAAACATTTGTTTAAGCCCCAACATCTGTTTAACTCTAAACATATGTTTAACCAGATCCACTATCTTCTTATATTTTAGCATTGTTTTCCTCTTCAAAACACTATTCAATCTAATATGGGTTTCCATCCAACTGTTGACCAAAAGTCAAGCATATGTTCAAACCACTGATTGAGTTATTCAAATTTCTGTTGAATACTAAATGAGACGTTAACCAAAACTCAAACAAATGTTGACAAAAAGTCAAACAGATGTTGACCAAAACTCAAACAGATGTTGACCTTAAACATATGTTTGGTTTAAGGCCAAACATCTGTTTATGGCCAAACATCTGTTTAAGGCCAAACATCTGTTTATGGCCAAACATCTGTTTATGGCCAAACATCTGTTTATGGCCAAACATCTGTTTAAGGTCAAACATCTATTTAAGTCCAAACAACTGATATAGAATGCCAAACATCTGTTTAAGCCCCAACATCTGTTTAAGTCTAAACAGATGTTTAACCAGATCCACTATCTTCTCATATTTTAGCACTGTTTTCCTCTTCAAAACACTGTTTAATCTAACATAGGTTTCCATCCAACTGTTAACCAAAAGTCAAACAGATGTTCAAACCACTGATTGAATTATTTAAATTTCTGTTGAATACTAAATGAGATGTTGACCAAAACTCAAACAGATGTTGACCAAAAGTCAAACAGATGTTGACCTTAAACAGATGTTTGGTTTAAGGCCAAACATCTATTTATGGCCAAACATCTGTATATGGCCAAACATTTGTTTAAGGTGAAACATCTGTTTAAGTCCAAACAACTGATATAGAAGGCCAAACATCTGTTTAAGCCCCAATATCTGTTTAAGTCTAAACAGATGTTTAACCAGATCCACTATATTCTCATATTTTAGCATTGTTTTCCTCTTCAAAACACTGTTCAATCTAACATGGGTTTCCATCCAACTGTTGACCAAGAGTCAAACAGATGTTCAAACCACTGATTGAGTTATTCAAATTCTTGTTGAATACTAAATGAGATGTTGACCAAAACTCAAATAGATGTTGACCAAAAGTCAAACAGATGTTGACCTTAAACAGATGTTTGGCCACACAGACTGCGTATTATAGAAAGGAAATATAAAAGTATATAAAAAAATAATACCATCTCAGTATCTATAATCTCGTCTACATGTTTCTTTGGGATAGCTATTACAAACTCTTGGTGCAACGGGTAAACAGTCTGAGATGAAAGTATTGTTTGAGAAGTAGAACCAGATGCTTGTCCGTGTTTCAGTATAAGACTAAAGAACGGTATAAACAATTAGTATGCAAATTACTACAAACAAAGGAATTAATTTGAAACAAAAATATAAATATAAATTCATATTAGATCGACAGTTTACCTCCTCCGTAGCTGATTAGTTTCATCGATTTCTTCGTTAAAAAACAGGCGAGTTCCAAACTTGTCACTTTGAACTGTCAATTTCCCTATGTATTATAATATACAAATATTTAATTAACAAAATTATATCATGAAGCAAAAACTGTTATAACTGATGATGTATTATAACATAACAATTACCTTTCCATTCTTTAACCTTTGCATGCTGAATAACAACCAAGAGATGCTCATTAACAACGTTGTTATTAGAAAGGAAGTTGCTAAATTATTCAGCATAAGCATTCCACATAGTACATGACAAAACCGTACCTCTAAACAAAAACAATACATGAGTATTTTAATCTCAAATAACATGGACATCATTTATTACATCAGTATATGAAAAAAAATGGTATTTTAGTCTCAAACAACATGGACATCATTTATTAGTTTCACTAAATATGGGACACATTAATCGTTATTACATGAGATCATTTATTAGTTTCACTAAAATTAAACAACACCTAAAAGCAACTCTCATTTATTAATGTACAATTTCAATAATTGTATCAGTTATTACATAAGTCCCCCAGTAGTAAATTCTTCAAATCATTTATCATATAAGATCAATAATTGCATCAGTTAATTTATTACATATAAAAAGACACATATACCAGCAAAAACTGCTATTTGCAGAACACCAACAACATTTTACAATTCTAAATTCTAACAACCATACTATGTATTATTTCATACAGAGTAGTTATTAATAATTCAACTTCAAGAATCTTGAAAGTTTAAAAATGAAAGGAAAATTCTTACTCCAAGTCTTGAAGATCAAAGTTCATCCTTTTAGATTGTTTAGGAGGGTGTCCATAAATGTCCAAGTCTCCACAGTCGACCAGGGTACCAGCAACATCTACAATAATGTAATAAAAAGTAAATCCAAAAAACAAAATAATGTACATTTAGGCAGCCATAAACACAAAATATACACGCCAACTGTCAGAAGGTCATTTGTAGCTCCGTTAAGAATATCCTTAAAAGCAATGAAGTTGAAGCCGTATTCAAGAGCTTCCCAAGAATCAACACGGCTAACAGTCGTACAACGATAAAAGTTGATTTTGTAATCATGAGTTACAACTTTGAACGGGTCATTATTTTCACCCACACCAAATTTGTTGAGAATAACGACAGCATCCTCTTGAAGTTTGTGGTAAAAAACAGGGATCAGATTGATCTTAATACACGCCTGAATCTTTCCACCCTGAACATCAGTTTCAAATGTACATTTTAGGGTTCAACATGTCTAAAACCTAGAAACAAAATAAAAGACGAGTATGGCATAAAAAGGAGTTATAAAAATCACAAAAAAAGAGAAATACTAACCTCTCATCTATCAGGATCAGTTCTATCTTAAAACCTTGATTCCATTTACGGATGATTCTGGCCTTCATGTTCCACATGTCTTTAGCAGGGTTCAAATCAGAAACAAAACTGAGATGAGAAGATGATCCACCAAAATGACTGTTCAACTTTGACGCCATTTTCGAAGGTTTGGAAGCTTCACTTCCGTCGTTGGACATGCTTGAAAAGAAGAGAAGATATTGTGTGTTGAGAGATGGAAGAGAAGATAGTGTGTTTTGAGAGATTAAAAGATTGTTTGTATCAAAATGGGAGGCAAAAGTACTGTAAATGATTATCATAATCTAATCACATTAAATGCACTAACTCTTCCCATGCAATTTGAATTTAGGCGGCTTGAATTTAAAGAAAAGTATGGACATATTTCTTTCTTAATTTGAAATATGTAAAATTAATTTTATTAATTTTATAAATAATAAATAATAAATAATTATGATGTAATAATGACTTAAGAATGGCATTGTTGGATGCCCTCATTGGTTGACACCTAAGCAAAAGGTCAGCCGACTTCTCCTTTAATAGAGTAGAGAGATATGTTTTAACTTTTTTTTCTCTAAATAATTATCCATATAGTATGATCCAGGATAATATGTTTTAACTTTTTTCTCTAAATAATTATCCTTTGTGATGATATATCATTGGCAACGTTGTCATATATGTTAACACAAACAATTATGTACCTAACAACATCTCACTACCACAACAAACACCCTTGCTTCATCGGAGTGCCATTAGGGTAATGGATCAATTATCCTTTTTGTGATACACATGCTGTTGAACATGAAACATAAATCAATAGAAATTTGTCTTTAAAAATCTAGTTTTGAAAACTAGCCTTGAAGAGTAGTTTACTAAAGAGTTGTGTTACGTTGGGTTGTTAGTTTTGATCGCCTAAGACTGGATGGGTGTGATTTTTTTAATTGTTTTTAGCAGTTTATGTACATGGATTTTTACTTAATTATTGTTAATACATGTGGTTATTACAGGGTAAAACAATTATTCGCAGAATATTTTATGAAATTAAAAAAAATCATATGAATAGTTTCTTTGTTATTGCTGTTGAATTTTAGTTTCACCTCTTATACTTATAAATAAGGGGAATTGGCCTGTAATAATCTCACCTAGACCTTAATGGCTATTAATAATTCCACATCAGAATATTCCCCCCACCAGTCTCACCTTTCACCTATTTTTCCTACAATGGTCCCCCGTTAAAAAAACTTAACGGAGTTAAGCTTTTTTCCAAATTACAAACAGATTTTTTAGGGCTTTTGATCAGAACGATGATACGAGTCCATTGATGTAAAACTTACTTCGAAATGGTCCATTGATGTAAAACTTACTTCGAAATGGTGCTACAATAACCTTGTCTCGCTGCATAAGCACACAACCAAGACCTAGGTTAGAGGCATCGCAATAGACTACAAAGTCATCATTTACATCATGTAGCGCGAGTACGGGAGCATCGCAAAGCATACGCTTGAGAGTTTGAAAGGCTTCCTCTTGTTCAGTTCCCCAAAGAAAATGCTTGTCTTTATGCATTAGAGAGGTGAGAGGAACGACGATTCTAGAGAAATCAATGATAAATCGACGGTAGTAACCCGCCAATCCGAGAAACGAACTTCGGACGGGGTTTTCGGTGTAATCCAAATCTTAACTGCTTCAATCTTCGCGGGATCGACGTGAATACCTTTACTGTTGACGATGTGACCGATGAATTGAACCTCCTGAAGCCAAAATTCACACTTGGAGATCTTGGTGTAGAGGCGATTCCCTTGGAGAAGCTCGAGTACCAAACGAAGATGTTGCGCATGTTCGGCTTTCCACTTTGAATAGACAAGGATATCATCGATAAACACGATGACGAATCGGTCGAGAAAGGGCTTACACACACGATTCATCAAATCCATGAAAACTGCGGGTGCGTTGGTAAGTCCAAAGGGCATAACGACGAATTCATAATGTCACAACTCGTACTTTAGGGCCTTTTGTTGTAACCTATTTGAGGTTGATGCAACTTGTATGAGCGCTACTTTATTTATTAATGTGTTTGATTTCAATGAATGTTACGACAATGTTGTGTTATGTGCTATATAATTGTATGCGTATGTTATAAAATTGGTCGCACACACATCTCTCTCTCTCGGCCCACTCTTCTTGACTCGAAACCCAAGGGCAACCCATGAAGGGTTCGGCCCACTCCCTTAGCTCGCATAACACCTAGGGTGTTAGTATAAATCCTACACTTCACCAAATCACACAAAGTTTAGCAAACCCTAAATCTCTCCTCTCTCTCCCTCTCAAAGCCGACCAGCAACACATCCCTCTCCATCGAAGCTTTTGTGTTCGGATCAACCTTTGCTCTCTTCTCTAACCGGTTAGTGTTTTAACTACTAATTGTATGTTACCTGATGTTGTGATCTATATGTTCTACATGATGATTTAGGGATGATATGTGATTGATTGTGATGTAAACTGTTAAGGTTTGTTGTTCATATAATCGGCATATATGTGTAGTATATACGGATCAATGATGCTATGATTTGAATGATGATAAAAAACTGAATGCATGTTAATCGGCTGTGGTGAAATTAGATAATTAGTATGTTTGGTCCAGAATTATTGCTTGTTGAGTTAAGGATTTTGATGTTAACCCTATTGTTAATTCGATGAAGATGATGATGAGTTGTTATGATATTAGGGTTCATATGAATTAATGATGATTGTTTGATTTGATCGACTAATTGTTTAGATGGAAAACTATTGGAATTGATTGATAAATTGCATAAAAGGAAACAGTATAACCGAATAGCATAATTTTCGGTTAATGAAACAAATCGCACAAGATCAGATCATACAGGGTCTGATCCGATCGCACAAGACCAATCACACAACAACAATCGCACAAGTTGTTGGATCGCACAAGCCCTTGGATCACACAAGGGCTAGTCGCACAAGATTTGGTACAATGACATAAAGCACAGGGTACAACCAGGATATGCATGATCGCACAAGACTTGTGGATCGCACAAGACAGTGCCGATCGCACAAGCCTTGGGCCACACATAGTTGTTTAAGTTGTTACGTTATTGGGCCGTGTGGCCCAACTCAATTGCACAAGAACCCTCGAATCGCACAAGTTGACAAGCTGTTTAATTTTTGGGCCGCACAAGTTGCTGGACTGCCTATTAGTTGGGCCGGGTGTTTTAATGGATCGCACAACATGCTGTGGATCGCACAAGGTTGTGCTGATCGAACAAAATGTTGGGTCGGGTAGTCGTGTGGGTTTCAACTATCCAACCGCACAAGATGCTATTGGGCTTACACTGTTACTTCAGCCCAATACATCCTGATCGCACAAGTTTGGACTTTATCTGTTTAACTGATTTGCTCGATGTGTATACCATGATCATTACGTGTTCTTGACTTGATAGTTCTGTGTAAACTTACGTGCACTACTTAAACCTATACCTGACTTGTATGGTAACCATGTTAGGACGTGGTTGACCACTTATAGCTCAAGTAACCTTTTCGTGTATCTGCCGAGCTAACCTAAGGTGAGTTCACACATTCTACAAAGCATGGTAATTCCTGGTGGGTTGGGAATGGGTTAATGAATATGGATTTCCTCGTCCTTCTTGGGTAGGACAGTATGGGTTAAGGAATGTAATTTCCTCGTCCTCTTGGGACAGTCTTAAGTTTACTAGACCAGAACTCTATCATGAAGTCTCTCCTTTTTATAATGGCAAGCGGGTCATTAGTTAGATAGCGCTATTTAGGTTTGACAAGCCTCACACCGTGCCGTAGAGGACGGGCGTGAACTAATGGATCTGGGCACGTCAATGAAGATAGACATTGACGCAGGGCACTTAACCATGACTCCAGTAAGTTGTCGATATGGAAACGAGTCTAGTAGTGTAAACATGGGGTAGCCCCCACGGCTGGATAGCCAGAGTAAATGGGATTAAACAAATCACGTTTTCAACTATGGGGTAACCCCCACGGCAAGGATGCCAGTTAAAGGAAACTATGTTTTTGGAATAACTTAAACAAACACCCAACTGTGAACTCGCTCAACTTCTTTGTTGACTCGTTACTACATGCTTTGCAGGTCATTAGGTACTTAGCAGGAGCTTTCATGGGGAAGAGTCGTTGTGGGACATGGACTGTTGAGCTCCATGTTAAATACTTAAACTTTATGAACTTATTACATATGTTTGGTTTTACATTTTATGCTTCCGCTGTTAACTTAAAGTTGGTACCTTTCTTTTGGACACCAATTATATTGTGGTTGGTTTTATTTACTAAATTACGTTGTTCAATACGATTGGTGGCTTGATCCTGGTCATGTCACGCTCCCTGCGGTGATACTCCGTTTGTGGAATTTGGGGGTGTGACAGATTGGTATCAGAGCCATTGGTTATAGTGAACTTCGTTTTAAAAAGGGAAAAGCTTTTTGACAAAACCAGACTATAACCTGTACAGTGCTCAACGATCCACAACGACGCTTCGCTCCACGTGCAAGACTCGACACTATAGGTGGTATGATTTACGTTTATAGTGCCTACTTGTTAGTTTACATAGTACATTGCTCATGATATGCTTAGAGAGTGAAACAACTAATGCTTGAAGCCTAGTGTGCTTACCCTCTTCTGTCATTCCATACTTACGCATTGTCGTGACACTTTTCTCACTTATGCTCTCTTTATTGTGAAGTTCATGAGTGGACGTATCAACCTAACTCAAGCCCTGCTGACGGCTTTGATCAACGAGTAAGTTGCTGCAGTGCTCGCAGCAGCTCCAGCAGGAGGTATAACCTGCTATTTCGACCTATTCTAGGATGTTTAGATCCTACTCTCGTGAACCAACCCTTGTATTAAACTTTGTCCTTTCTTACTCTCACGACTGGTTAACCTGCACAACCTCCCGTGTGCACCTTCAAAACCTTTATGGACTGTCGACCTAGTACCTTCAATGGTACTGAAGGAGCTATAGGTCTCCTCCACTGGTTCGAGAATCTCGAATCTGTCTTTGAAATGTGTGAATGCCCTGAGGCACGTAGGGTGAAATTTGCCACTGGTACTCTTGAAGGTGTGGCGCTCACGTGGTGGAACGCCCAAGTACAAATGCTGGGGTTGGCGGCTGCTAATGCCACCCCATGGAACGACTTTAAAGATTTGATCAAAGAAGAATATTGTAGCCGTGATGACATCCACAAACTGGAAGTGGAAGTCATCAACTTAAAGATGTCAGGGTCGGAAATTGAGGTGTATACGAAGAGATTGAACGAGTTGGCTGTGCTATGTCCTACTATGGTGGATCCTCCCATCAAACGTATCGAGCTGTACCTTAAGGGTTTAGTGCCAGAAATTCAAAGCCATATGACTTCAGCTAACCTCGCCACCATTCAACAAGTTATACGACTAGCTCATCGTCTCACTGACTAGGCGGTGGAGCAAAACAGGCTACCCAAACGTATTAGTGCTACAGCTACTTCGGATGCTCCTAGTGACAACAAGCATAAATGGGATCGAGCCTCAAGCAAAGGTTCAACTTCTGTTCAGTCTCAGTCTCAGTATCGAAGGACTGACGACTACAAGAGCCCCAGTTAGCAATCATCTGGTAGCCAAAGTCAAGGTGGGTACAGGGGAATCCACCCCAAATGCAATCGCTGTAACCTACACCACAGCGGGCCATGCACCAGGAGTAATTGTCATCGGTGCAACAAGCCAGGCCATGCCGCAAAGGATTGCAGGAGTTTACGCCCCGCGAATCAGAATCGTCAACAACAACAAGCCCCACAGAATCAACGTCAGCAGCATCAGCAACAACAAAGGGTGTTTTCAGTGTGGTGCTGAAGGCCACTTCAAAAGAGACTGCCCTCAGCTGAACTGGAACCACAACAACAACAACAATAATCAGGGGAATGGAAACAATGGGGGTAACAACGATGGCAATGGTGCCAGGGGGCGTGTATTCGTGATTGGCTAGGGTGAAGCGAGGAATGATCCCAATGTTGTGACGGGTAATTTCCTACTGGACGACTTTTATGTTACTGTTTTATTTGATTTGGGTGCCGATACTAGCTACGTGTCCCTAAAAGTTAGTCAGATGCTTAAGCGTACCCCAACACTTTTGAACACCAAGCACACTGTAGAACCAGCTAATGGTAAAAGTTTAGAGGCCACGTAGTTAAGAGTTGTAATCTTGTTCTTGCTGGTCACACCTTCTCTATCGACCTCATTCCTATCGCTCTAGGTAGCTTCGACCTTGTCATTGGTATGGATTGGTTATCTCAACATCAAGCGGAAATCCTTTGCAAGGAAAAGGTTGTTCGTATCTCCCGCTCTGGTGAAACACCACTCGTAATCCATGGTGACAAGAGTGGTGCAGTCGTAGGAATCATCTCTTTTCTTAAGGCCCAGAAGTGTTTGTGAAAGGGTCACACTGCCGTTCTAGCCCTCGTTACCGACACCTCCACGAAGGAAAAGAAGATAGAAGACATTCCTATTGTACGCGATTTTCCCGAGGTATTCCCTGAGGAATTACCTGGTCTACTGTCTCATCGTCAAGTCGAATTTCAAATCGAGCTAGCTCCTGGAGCAGCACCAATAGCTCGTGCACCTTATCGCTTAGCCCCCTTAGAACTAGAAGAGCTGTCTACGCAACTACAAGAGCTTTTGGATAAGGGCTTCATTCATCCTAGCTCTTCACCATGGGGAGCTCCAGTGTTGTTTATGAAGAAGAAAGACGGTACCTTCCGAATGTGTATTGACTATCGCGAGCTCAACAAGGTGACCGTGAAGAATCGTTATCCTCTTCCTCGTATTGATGACTTGTTCGACCAGCTGCAAGGGTCGAGCTACTATTCAAAGATTGACCTAAGGTCGGGATATCACCAGCTGAGAGTCCGAGATGAGGACGTCTCCAAAACAGCATTCAGGACTCGTTACGGGCACTACGAGTTTCTGGTTATGCCTTTCGGGCTGACAAACGCACCTGCGGTCTTCATGGATCTCATGAACCGAGTGTGCAAGCCTTACCTGGATAGGTTTGTTATTGTTTTCATCGATGACATCCTGATCTATTCTAAGAGTCGGGAGGAACACGAGCATCATCTGCGACTTATGTTGGAACTTCTTCGAACAGAACAGCTGTATGCTAAGTTATCTAAATGCGACTTCTGGCTTCGTGAAGCCCATTTGCTAGGCCACGTGGTAAACGAGGATGGGATTCATGTTGATCCATCCAAGGTTGACTCGATCATGAACTGGCCTGTGCTACACCAACAGAAATCCGTCAATTCTTGGGTTTGCCGGGCTACTACAGAAGGTTCATCAAGGATTTCTCCAAGATTGCACAACCTCTCACCTTACTAACTCAGAAGGGTGTCACCTATCATTGGGGTGATGCACAGGAATCCGCGTTTTAGCACTTAAAGAATAGACTTTGTAGCGCACCTATTCTCTCATTGCCTAAAGGCACAGAGGATTTTGTGGTTTATTGCGACGCATCCATCCAAGGCCTTGGTTGCGTGTTGATGCAACGTGACAGGGTCCTTTCTTACGCATCACGCCAACTTAAAGTTCATGAAAAGAACTACACCACACACGATCTGGAGCTGGGAGCTGTGGTTTTCACACTTAAGATATGTAGACATTGCCTGTACGGTACCAAGTGCACCATTTACACCGATCACAGGAGTCTCGAGCATATCTTTAAGCAAAAGGAGTTGAACATGCTGCAGGGTTGATGGGTCGGACTCCTAAATGATTATGAATGCGCGATCAAGTACCATCCAGGCAAAGCCAATGTCGTGGCAGACGCCCTCAGTCGTATGGAAACAAAACCTAAGCGAGTGCGTGCGTTACAACTGACCATTCAATCTAGTCTTCCTACTCAGATACGAGATGCTCAGATTGAAGCATTGAAATCAGAGAACATCAGGGCTGAGTCCCTGCGAGGATCAAAGAAACGGTTAGAACAAAAGGAAGACAGTGCTTATTACGTAACAGGGCGCATCTGGGTTCCACTCTATGGTAATCTACGTGAACTTGTGATGGATGAAGCACACAAGTCTCGCTACTCAGTACATCCTGGTTCGGATAAGATGTACCACGATCTCAAGACTACGTATTGGTGGACTAGTATGAAAGCCAACATAGCAACCTACGTTAGCAAATGCTTGACTTGTGCGAGGCTCAAGATCGAATATCAGAAACCATCAGGCCTACTACAACAACCGGAGATCCCGACATGGAAATGGGAGCAAATGTAGGATCGTGAAACGACCTAACGAGTCGATCAGAAGAGTGCTCAGACAGAATCAGAGGCGGAATTCATTGATTCTGTCTTTGTTTAGCTTGTATTCACTAATAAATGTCTTGTTTATTGATCTTGAACGGATTACAGCGCGTAGACACCTCGACAGCACTTCGGCGTCAGAATCTAGAATATTACAAATGATGACAGTTTGAAGGGTATATATAGGGAGAGACCCCTGACCGTTTGAAAGTGACATGCACCCTTCAAACGGTCACCCACTTCAAACGTACAACATATTCAAACGGTCAACACAAACAATTACAATTTCAAACGGTTATGACATTCTTTTTTGACTTTTAGTGATGTATACTTCCATGATGTCATGTGTGATGTCACTTGTGATGTCACCTATGTGATGTCACTTGTGATGTCATGCTTGTTTAGATCCGCTACGAACCCGAGACTCGACATTAGACGAAGACGACAGATGTATGCACCAACAGACTCCCCCTCAGATGTTGACGAGTCTTAAGTGTCGAGTCTTCGCATCTTCAGTCTTTATCAGTCTCTTTTCTTTCTTAGCATATACCAGGGTCTTCTCTTTGGCTCTAGCCTCGTCAGACTCCCCCTCTCATCATGATGGGATCGCCATCTGGAATTAGCTATCACCTTGAGATCAATCCCTGGCTTTATCTCTGATCAGCTCATTTCCTGCACACATTTTCTCATCACAACATAAGTTTTTACTTAAATCAATAAGAAAAACTTACTAGTAATAGTTACATCAAGTTCAAATTAATGACCTTGATTAACTAATCTAACTTTCTTTCTCAAAAATCAGTTTCTTCTTTTAAACGCACACTCCCAACCCAGTTCATCATGTTCAGCACTTGAAATTTTGAAAATCAGCTCTTCATCATCAGTTGTCGAAAATCTTTTTGTATTTTTCAAAATTTATGCTAAAACACACTTAAAATCTTTTTGGATTTTTTAATGTAAATGAAATGCAATAAAGAAGTATTTACAGACAATATTTTTGTGAGTTTGCGTAAGAGGATCATATCAGTTTATGTGACCAATCACTAGCACCGTTAAGCTTTAAACATTTTCAGTTCTAAACGATTCACGTAGATTGACGATATTGCTATCCACTTAAACTCAAACTAAAAACTTTCAATCTGCTTACCGATACTTTAAGGTATATTAAGATAGCACTAAGTTCTTATGGACCCCACGATCTCAGCATATCCCCTCATCATGAAATACACTGACTCAAGTAATGCCTTTAAACTTTTATCAACTGTGATTTGTGCGAAAACAAAGCAGAATGTTTAAACATTAACAATCAGGTCGATACTTCCGTATACGCAGAGAAAGTCCAATGTTTAAACAAAATAAGAAAATAAAAACAAGTTGAAGTTGTTTAGGCTTTAACCACCAGGTCGATACTCCCGTATAGGCAGAGGTGATCCAAAGCTTAAACGAAACACTAAAGAAAATAAAGCAGAACGTTTAGGCAACAACATCCAGGTCGATACTCACGTATACGCAGAGGATGTCCGATGCTTAAACAAAATAAAGAAATAAGACAAGTTTAAATCTTTGCAAAATGAAATGCACAATCACAGCGACTTTTCAGCAAAGTTTGTAAAAGTTCACAAACTTAACCAGTTTTATGTCTTTCGACAATTAGCGATTACCGAGTAGGTACACAGTCAAGAAGGAAAAAACTAAGTACTATGCTTTCGACCATGTTTCCCACTAGAACTTGGCTTTTTCATTTAAGTTTTTATCGTTATCGCAAATCTACTAATCTAGCTGAGCCTATCGTCACATCTTTAGTGAGACCGTTTATCACATTTTATCTCTCCATTTCTTTAGCATGCTGTGACAGTCCAACTGATCTACTATCATTTCCTCTTTTTCACAACAAAACTCATTTTTCATTTTTCAATGTTTTTGACATTTTCAAATTTTCTAATTTTTTTAAAATTTTACTCCCCCTAAAATCAAAATATGTTTCAATTTTGATTTTCTGAGAAAATTTGAAAACGAACTGTATAAGAAATATGACAACATGATGAGAATCACTTCAATTCTCCATTCACTTGGCTTGAACAATCAGAACTCCCCCTTACAACAAACTATTTTCCCATAGTGATTTCAAAACACTTAAGTTTGTTTTAATCAAAATGGTTTTTCCGGAAAATAAGGTTTGTAAGTCATTTCACAAATTCGGGGATCTTTCATCACTTTGTTTTCTTCAATCACTTGTAAAAACTAACATTTTTAAGATCAATTCACAAACATCACATTGTAGAAAATCAAGTACAACTTAATGTCCCTGATTTACCACTTGTAAGTCAAAATCACTTTCGTGAATTTCTCAAGAAATGTGCTGATTCATGTTCCACGCTTACTGACGTGATGTCGCGGTCACAATCAAATTTAATCCAATTACAACTAAGTAGATAGCAGTAAGTGGGTATCGAACACAGGGAGTTTGTGGAAAATGTGCTATTTCAATTGTTTCTCTAAATTAACTAAATTAGACTAATTGCAAGAAAATAAAATTCAAGAGTTGATTTGAGTGAATTGGTTTAAGAACTAAATTTAACTAAATAAATTGTAAATGAGGAGTGTTGGTTGTAAGTAAATTAGAGACAAATGACCATCCTAGATTTCCGGTTTCAATTGACATTCATGTTATCATTCCACTAGAAAGAACTACATAGACATAGTTCATGTGTGACTACTTGCAGTGATGAAAGGGAACTAAGTACTCAGATTCCTAGAACGTGAGGTTGTTACCCGATGATCAATCAACCCTTATCCAAACCTAACTATACCCATGATATCTCGATTGCCAGCGGCACCAAGAACGTATGGTTTCTAATTAGTTTGACATAAGAATTAACAATTTACTAACAAACAATCACACACCATAACAAACAAACCATAAAGATAAAGATTGTTATTCTAGAAATTAGGAAATCAAACATGAAATGTCTCAAGCAAACCTTCAATCCAGGATGATCACAAAGTGTTTAGCTACTCATGGCTTGAAACAACATCATAGAAATAGTATTATTGTTCATAAGGATCGAAGACAACAAAACTAATGATTAAGATAGTGTTCTTCTTGCCAAAATCTCCAAAGTTGCTCCAAAAATCGTCCCAAGACAAGTGGTAACCGAAAACCAATGATAAGTCTCCATAAATCCCCTCAAAATGGTCATTAAATGCGTGAGTTACAAGTTTGGATCAGTCGGAGCCGTAACCTACGGCTCCCAGCCGTAGGTTACGCCAAGCAGTGAGTCTTACGGCCAGGAGCTCCTGTCTTACGGCTGGCAATGTTGAAAACTTGTTTTCAGCATAACTTTTTCGTTTCAACTCCGTTTTCTTCACCGTTTTCGCCTACGTTCTCGTAATTTTGTCCTCTATCATGCTATCCTCTTAATTCTTCAATTCCAAAAATTGATTTTTTATTGATGCTCCAAATTCTTTCCCTTTTATGCTCCATTTGCACCTGCACGTCCAAACAACTAGTAGTTACCAAGTTCAAACAATTAAACGTGTAAAGCATGGGATTTTAATCTTTTTAAGGCACTTAAGGGTTGTCCTACGGACCACCCATCACATCCCCACACTTACCCGTTGCTTGTCCCAAGCAACCCATTCAAAAATTATTCAAAACCACTAGCGATCAATTATGCAAACCAAGCTAAATATGCCGTCCTTTTACTAACTTCAAATCATACCACATGACACACCCCTCACAATAATCTCTCGGTAACAAGAATTATTAGCATAATGCTAAACCACTCAATGCGTGTGTGTGTGCGCGCGACAATAAGCTTGTATATAAATCAAGTTTCCTCCTAACAAATATCTAGCATGCTTTAGAATCAAAGGGACTTGCGGGTTGTAACAGGGCTAGGTGCAAAGGTAGGAAAATGGTGGAATACATATGAAAGAGCTAATTGATTTGACCCGGTTTTTATTTCTACAACTACAAAGCAAACACCAACTATATACACAATTTCTTCAACATTCTCCACTACAATCGCAACTAAATACTTCTTTTTTTTTGTATTTTTCTCATATCTTTCTCATATTTTTTTTATTTTTCTTTTTTTTTCTTTTTTTTCTCATTTTTTCTTTTTGTAAGATAACAAACTTCAACAATATATACAAGAACATCAATACGACATGCTAAATCGCCTAAACCGGGTCATCTCAAAAGGGTAAATTTTTTAGTAAGTAGGCTTGGGTCGCAACCGAATGGTATAAGGCTCAAATGTGGCTTTCTAAGGACCAAACCCCCACCCCTCACAATACCAAGCTCATATATGTAAAGTATGAGGTCCAACCCACCAATCCCGCACTCTCACACATCTAGACGAGGCTACCTAAAAGTCCCCTATCATTTCCAAAAGCATGCTAATTCTAGGATTTAACAAGTATTCACACACAAGTTCTATTAACACACGACACACACCGCCACTCTCAAACAAAGAAATATCAATCAAAATCATATGTGGCCCAAATTCTCACCAAGAAAAGACAAGGAATAGGTGTCGGTGTTTCAAGTGGAACAATATCAAGCTTTCAAATTTTGACAATTTTTCGCTTGACTTCACAAAAATTTTTAAAATCCTCAAAAATTTCCCCCCATCCCCACACTTGGGATACATTGTCCCAATGTATGGTTTTGAGAGACTTTGATCGCATAAATTCTTAAACACCAACTAAAAGCTTATAAACTCAAACCCCAAGTTTCTTTTTGTATTTTTTTTTAAACAAAATCAAACAAACTAACTACCAATATTTCAAAGCTAAAGAACACAACAAGACTAAGGAAAGAGTACATTGACCTGGTGAAGTTTGACACAACAGATGTTGTAAATGATCCAATTTCCTATCACCACCTTCACACAAATATCCGCACATCTTCCCCACACTTGAGTGTTGCCATGGCCCTGAAACATAGAAAACTAAAGAAATAACAAGATCAGTGAAAAACCTCGGGTTGCCTCCCGAGCAGCGCAAAGTTTTCAGGTCTTCAGCCAGACCGTGCCACCCCCATTTAAGGTGGCTCAAAGAAACGGTTCCTGCCATCTCCACCACTTCCTTGTGCCATTGAGCAAAATGCATCCATCTTGTTTTGACTCGATGGATAATCAAATATACTCTTGCTTGAACCCATATGCTTTTCTTTGCGATCCGGTGGGTGATTTCTTCTCATTCTTTGAAACACCTTTTCACTAAATCCACTATCATTCGCCTCAACAAAATCGTAATTAATCCTCTTGGTCTGAACATTAAATGACAACTTACGGTTCTTTTCGGTCATGGTAATGATTCCTTCTCTACAATCGATTTGAGCATTTGCCGTATAGAGAAATGGTCGACCCAAAATCACCCTTTGTTGCGACGCCAACATGGTAGTAGCATAATCTAAAACCAGAAAATCCACCGGGTATTCGAATTCTCCCAACCGAATCATAACGTTCTTAACCATTCCCCGTGGACGCCTCCAACTCTCATCTGCCAAGCTCACCATGGTGTCTATATCTTCAAGCGGACCGAAATCGTACATGTCATATAGCTCACCCGGTAACACACTCATGCTCGCCCCATAATCCAACAATGCATGAGGAATTTTTAGTTTCCCTACTCGGATAGGCACGATTGGTGCTCCATGCTCTTTGTCCGTTTCAACCTCGGCATCCCTTCTTATACCTGCACTCACTTGACAAGAAGATGTTAGAAATGTTTCATTAAATTTACTATTAGGAACGGTACTTACCACATTGATATTAACACTTTTAATGTTTTTGGGGTTTGTCACCGTGTCACTTTGTAGTTGGCCTTTTGCTTTCTTCAATATCGCCACATCACTTGCAAGTTGACTCATTTGAGTAGTCAACGACTGAATTGCTTTATCACGGATTTCGTCTTTTTGAATGCGAGCATCATCAAGCTGATTCCTTCGTTGCATCTCAACTTGCATCGCCTTGAGCATCTCCATTATCTCATTTCCACCCGAAAAGCTTTGACCCGTTTGATATTGCCTTTGAAATCCTTGGTTTCCTTGGAAGTTCGGGTTGGCTTGATTTGACGAATTCCCGTATCTAAAGTTCAGGTGGTTTCTTAATCCGGGGTAGTAAGTGTTAGAATTCATAATAAAATTTCTACCACCCCCTCCTTGCCCTTGCAAAGCATTTACCTCCTCATATTGCCCTTCACCTCCTTGGCAATTTTCAGCCGCATGACCTATTTCATTGCAAATAGCACAAACATCATAAATTTGATTAGAAGTTTGTACATTACCATCATCAACCGCATGCACTTGTGTTCGGGTAATGGCCGGTCGTGCTCTCCTTGATGCTTGAGCTTTTCTCAATGATGTAATGGCCATTTGCTCCAAGAACTCCCAATCGTCATGCTCATAGTTTGTGCCAAAAGTCCCATTTGTGATGGACATTAAATCACGCGCATCTTCGGCACACAACCCCTCATGGAAAGCATTCATCAACTCCCACAATTCAATTCCATGGTGAGGGCAATTTTTGATCATCATATTGAAACGCTCAAAAGCCTCATGAAACATTTCACCATGTTGTTGTTGAAAGCTCCTTAACCCCTTTCTAGCATCATTATTCTTTTGGGCGGTGTAAAATTCGTCTAGGAAAATTTGTTGCATTTCCGCCCAAGTATAAATAGATGCCGAAGGCAAAGTGTAGAACCACTTCTTTGCCTTATCCTCCAAAGAAAATTGAAATAGTACCAACTTGATATCATCGGCCGAAAAACCTTGACTCCCAAGAGTATTACAAATTGAGTCATAGGCCTCCAAATGAAAGTAGGGCTCTTCTGTTGCTAGACCTTTATACTTTGGCAAACTTTGTAACGAGTTGGTTCGAACTTCGAATGTCCTCCCTTGATCATTGTGAGGAATAACTACCGGTGAAGGGTTTTGAGTGATTACCGGCCGAAAATGTGCTTCGATGCCCCTCACATTTTCTCTAAGGTGTCTCCTTGGTATACCAAACCTACCCCTTGGGCGAATAGGACCCATTGGCCTTGGTACTTGCCCTTGTGGTGCATTTGGTTGTTGAAATTGCTGTTGCGGCATTGGTGGGCGTTGAATTGGCCTTTGGAATTGTTGAACATTTGGTTGTACATTCTGTGGCCGAATTTGTTGCAATGGTATAGGGCATTGCATTGGTGGCCCTTGTGGTCTTGGTCGAATATGTTGCGGTATAAGTTGTTGTGGCACTCCACCTACACTTGCTATCCCTTGAGATTGACCCGGCACATACCCAAACTCTCCTTGATCTCCATCACCCACATAAGCATATCCTTCTTCCTCGTATCCCTCAAACTCTTCTTCATAACCTTCAAAATACCCATCTCCTCCTATACCCGAAGATTGCATATAAGGATAAGACGAATATTGCATACCGGGTTGGTTCGATGGTCGATATGTAGAGGTAGTATGGATAACGGTTGAGCTTTGTGGTAATGAGTGGGTCGAAGATGATTGACCCGTAGTTGGAGGAAAGAAGTGTGATAATGGTGGAATGGTGGCAGATGGGATAAAGGTAAGACTAGGTTCGACTTGAGTAGTAATCGGTTGTGTAGTGTTGGATGGTGTAGTATCATGGAGTGGAGTAGGCATTGTGGTGATGTTTGGAATAGTGGTGTTTGGTGATGGTTGTGTGGAAGTAGGTATAAAAGGTGAAGTAGGTTCACCCGTAGTAGGTGGTGGTTGTGGATCTCGATCCATGTATCTCAATGGTGTAATCGGTGTAATTGGTGTTGTTGGTGAACCGCTAATTGTATTTTCCCTTAACAAAATCCTGTTTGCTCGCAAAGTTCGTTCGATTTCCGGATCAAATGCTAATGGTGAAAGCTTGTGAGAGCTCCTAGTACGCATGCACCTGTCAATACCTGCACACTAACACACCCAACGTAAACCAGAAAAAATAACAAACTTAAAACAATAAAAAATAACACACGTTGCGCACTACTCCCCGGCAGCGGCGCCAAAATTTGACGTGATGTCGCGGTCACAATCAAATTTAATCCAATTACAACTAAGTAGATAGCAGTAAGTGGGTATCGAACACAGGGAGTTTGTGGAAAATGTGCTATTTCAATTGTTTCTCTAAATTAACTAAATTAGACTAATTGCAAGAAAATAAAATTCAAGAGTTGATTTGAGTGAATTGGTTTAAGAACTAAATTTAACTAAATAAATTGCAAATGAGGAGTGTTGATTGTAAGTAAATTAGAGACAAATGACCATCCTAGATTTCCGGTTTCAATTGACATTCATGTTATCGTTCCACTAGAAAGAACTACATAGACATAGTTCATGTGTGACTACTTGCAGTGATGAAAGGGAACTAAGTACTCAGATTCCTAGAACGTGAGGTTGTTACCCGATGATCAATCAACCCTTACCCAAACCTAACTATACCCATGATATCTCGATTGCCAGCGGCACCAAGAACGTATGGTTTCTAATTAGTTTGACATAAGAATTAACAATTTACTAACAAACAATCACACACCATAACAAACAAACCATAAAGATAAAGATTGTTATTCTAGAAATTAGGAAATCAAACATGAAATGTCTCAAGCAAACCTTCAATCCAGGATGATCACAAAGTGTTTAGCTACTCATGGCTTGAAACAACATCATAGCAATAGTATTATTGTTCATAAGGATCGAAGACAACAAAACTAATGATTAAGATAGTGTTCTTCTTGCCAAAATCTCCAAAGTTGCTCCAAAAATCGTCCCAAGACAAGTGGTAACCGAAAACCAATGATAAGTCTCCATAAATCCCCTCAAAATGGTCATTAAATGCGTGAGTTACAAGTTTGGATCAGTCGGAGCCGTGTTACGCCAAGCAGTGAGTCTTACGGCCAGGAGCTCCTGTCTTACGGCTGGTAATGTTGAAAACTTGTTTTCAGCATAACTTTTTCGTTTCAACTCCGTTTTCTTCACCGTTTTCGCCTACGTTCTCGTAATTTTGTCCTCTATCATGCTATCCTCTTAATTCTTCAATTCCAAAAATTGATTTTTTATTGATGCTCCAAATTCTTTCCCTTTTATGCTCCATTTGCACCTGCACGTCCAAACAACTAGTAGTTACCAAGTTCAAACAATTAAACGTGTAAAGCATGGGATTTTAATCTTTTTAAGGCACTTAAGGGTTGTCCTACGGACCACCCGTCACTTACCAACCTAGGAACTCCGGCAAGTCAGGTTTTTCTATTTAAACAAATTCACCCAAGCCTGACGGTCCTTGGGTGATTTTGAATTCTTGTTCAACAATGGTGGAAAATTTGCATCATCCATTATTAGACCAGAATTCTCAACTTTTACCTCAACACATGGCTCCTCTGGTTTTACCATACCAGATTCATTGCCTGCACATGGCTTGTCTGACTTTAATCTGTCAGATTCATCGCCTGAAGGTGGCTTGTCTGACTTTGACATATCAGATTCATCGCCGACCATTTTCTTCTTCTTCTTTTCTTCTTTCGTCCTCAGATTTGTATCCGATGAATTCGACTTGCTTGACTTTGCCATCGAGGAAGTCGATTCATCAGAACTCTTATTTTTACCAACAGATGAACCCGAGGACAATATCTTCTCCAGATACTCTCTCGCCTTCTTCCTCTTCTTTCTCAGTCTGTCTTTTTGCCCTTGAGAAAGCTTCACTTTCATTTCCTGAACTTTAGGTTCTTGAACCTTCTGTTCTTTGGGCTTGACATTGACTGATTTCTTTGCCATCTTCTGAGAATTAACCCTCAATCTTTCATTTGATCTCCTTGGGCAATCTCTAGCAATGTGACCTCTGATGTTGCAGTTAAAGCATCTTCTCGTCTCATAATTCCAATTTTGGCAGTTAACAGCAATGTGTCCTTGATAGCCGCATCTGTAACACACTCTGTTATCGTACCAATCACCATTTTCAGTCCAAACATTCAGATCATAGCATTGTTTGGCTTGGTGATAATCCTTGCTCCTCTTGTTTGCTGGATTTGGCTTTTGCGCACTGTGGTCAAACCTGCACCACTTATTACCAACAATTTTAGAGTTTTCATTTTTCGATTTTTGTAATTTTTCATTGCGATTGGATGATCGATCTGATGAGCTTTTATTATCTTTTTGAACATTTTTCAAAATTTTCTCTTTTTGTTTTTGTTCCACTTTCTTCTTCAAATGTTTTTGCTTAGAGCATTCTCCCTTTTCAGTTGATTGTGGAACAGTTTCTTGAAACTTTTCTTTTAATTTCAAAAATAAATTCTTTTTCTTCATTTTTTCATTTTCATCATCAGATTTCTCATCACAATCTTCAACTTTGACTTTGTCAAAGTTTGTGACATTGTCACTTATTGGAACTGAATTGATCGGTTTTGGATAGGGATAATTCAAAGACTCAGATGAAGTCACAAAACCTTTCAATTTCTTTTCAAGTTCATCAATCTTGTTTCTTGAATTATCAGCTTCGTTTTCAAGCTGAGAGATTCTTTCAAGATGAGACTTAATTGATTTTTCATTCTCATTCTTCATGTTTTCAAGAACAGACTTTTCATTTTCCAAAACATTTATCTGTTCTTGAAATTTTGTCTCATTTGCTTTCAGATTTTTGTTCTCAAGCTTTATCCAGAAATCTTCATTTTCTGAATTCGACTCCTTTTCTTCTAACTCTTTGATTTTCTTTCGAGCACATTCACATTCTTTTTCAAGTTTGATAATTTTCTGAAGATGGGAATTTATCATTTTTTGCTTTTCGATGTTGTTTTTGCTAAACACATCTCTCCCATCTTCAAGAATTTTTATTTGATTTTGAAAAGCTTTTTCAATTCTTGATTTTTCAATTTCAAAACTTTTAATCTTTTCTTCAAAAACATTTGCTTTTTCTTTCAATTTCTGATTTTCCAATGTCAAACTGTTCAATTTACTTAACAGTTTGTCATTTTCAGAGTTCAGCTTTACACATGTTTCTTTCAAACCAAGAATCTGTTTATCATCAGCTTGCTTCTTATCATTCAGCTCTTTGACTTCCAAAATCAAACTTTCCGCATCTTTCACGAGTTTGTCATTTTCCGTCTTTAAGCTGTCACATGTAAAACACACTGATGCAGAATTTGAAGATTCATTCTTTATAGATTCTTCCTTCTTTGACATTTCCTTTATCTCTGTTTTGTATGTTCCTACACAAAAAAAATTAACGAAATCAAGAGGATTCAGATTCTCATCAATATAACAACCCCTTTTCATATCGTATGTCAGATTACTTTTTGCAGCAAGACATACATTAACTCTTCTTTTCATTTCAAGAATCAAATTCAAATCCATTTTCATCAAATTACTTTCCAAAGCTTTACACAATTCTTTCCTTTTCTTTCCATTTTCAAATTCATGAGTTTTAAGTATACTGATGCACCTTTTTAGTTGTAATTTTGAAAAATTTGAATCCTTTTTTAAAATTTTTAAAAATTCACTCCATTCAAAAGGTAAAGCATCTGCAAATTTTTCTATCTTTTCAGCATCTGATAGAAATATCTCATGATCTTTTAAGTAACCAAGTAAAACATTATATCGGTTTACTAGATCATCTAATGTTTCATTTTTCAAGCACACAAAATATTTAAACCTTTCTCCCATCCAACCTTTTTCACATTTCTATAACTATCGTCCAAATACCCCATATACCAATCATTTAATCTTTCAAGATCATGATTTTCCATTTCCTCAAACATCATTTCCATTTTTCAAATAATCCCGACAAATTTCACTCAAAATACACTTTCACTTGTTCCGAATATAAAGTGGGTTGCACTAAACAATGATTGGGCCAAGAAATAAATGAACCACGTGATAACTTGGGCTGCTCAAAATAACTAATCACATTCCCACAATATTCTTTCACATGTAATGCCTTAAATGATCGACAACATCAAACACAATCACATGTATGTCAGACAACTTGTTGATGCTTTTTATAAATACATGCAGACACGTGCAACCTTTTGTTTCAATCCATGTAAAGTAACAGACAACAAGCACATGTATACATGAATGATATGCAATTGATAAACAAGAGCAGACAACTAAAATACTAATTGATGGCTGATTGGACCGATTCACATGTGCGTATGCAAACTTGATTTTATAGCCGACAATTTTTAAAAAACATTCAGTTTTCAATGTTTAATAAAATGTATATCACATGCAATTGTTTAAACTGAGATATTTACGTGTATCAACACATGCAATCTGACATCCAACCACATGAATTCACATGATGCTTGACCAACAACTTTAATAATCACGTTCAATTCTTGAACAAAACCAAATGACACACTTCTATTAAAGTATCACACAATTCGATGTAATTTTCAAGCGGTGAACTTTTCAAACGGTAACCATTTTTCAAACTGTCATGATGGCAATTTTCAAACGGTCACGATTCTTTCAAACGGACAAGTTATGGTTCAAACGGCCAGGTGCAATTTCAAACTTTCAGGTGCAATTTCAAACGGACAAGGATAATTTCAAACAGATAGGTGTTGATTTCAAACGGCCAGACCAGTTTCAAACGGTCAGGTCAATTTTCAAACTGTCAGGCACGTCTCGTTCAAACGGTCACCAATTTTTACGCCATTTTACCAGTTTTACTTCGAATTTAGAGCTGAAACTTTCAAGGGTTTGTTAAAATACAATTACGCACATATTGTGAAAGTTTTAGCCGATTTTATCCGTAAAAACTTGTTCAGTTTTGAAAAGAAGGTGTAGAAATCAGAATATGCTAGCGAAAACGAGCTAAACGGTAAGAACTCTTCCTCCTGAGCTCTGATACCACTTGTAGGATCGTGAAACGACCTAACGAGTCGATCAGAAGAGTGCTCAGACAGAATCAGAGGCGGAATTCATTGATTCTGTCTTTGTTTAGCTTGTATTCACTAATAAATGTCTTGTTTATTGATCTTGAACGGATTACAGCGCGTAGACACCTCGACAACACTTCGGCGTCGGAATCTAGAATATTACAAATGATGACAGTTTGAAGGGTATATATAGGGAGAGACCCCTGACCGTTTGAAAGTGACATGCACCCTTCAAACGGTCACCCACTTCAAACGTACAACATATTCAAACGGTCAACAGAAACAATTACAATTTCAAACGGTTATGACATTCTTTTTTGACTTTTAGTGATGTATACTTCCATGATGTCATGTGTGATGTCACTTGTGATGTCACCTATGACATCATTCTTGATCAGATCCGCAACGAACCCGAGACTCGACATAAGACGAAGACGACAGATGAATGCACCAACAGCAAATTTCCATGGATTTCGTTACTGGCCTACCTAGATCTCAACGCGGAAATGACACTATTTGGGTGATAGTGGATCGATTGACTAAGTCTGCGCACTTTTTGGCTATCAAAGAAACGGATAAGTTTTCCACACTAGCAGACGTTTATCTGAAGGAAGTAGTCTCGAGGCACGGGATACCAACCTCTATTATTTCCGATCATGATGCACGTTTTACTTCTGAGTTGTGGCAAGCTATGCACAAGTCCTTTGGCTCACGTTTAGACATGAGCACCGCGTATCATCCACAGACGGATGGGCAGTCTGAGTGCACCATCCAAACCCTTGAAGACATGCTTCATGCATGTGTGATCGACTTTGGTAACGACTGGGAAAAGCATCTTCCGTTAGTGGAGTTTTCGTATAACAACAGTTACCACACCAGTATCCAGGCTGCTCCGTTTGAGGCATTGTACGGACGTAAGTGCCGATCACCTCTTTGTTGGGCGGAGGTTGGCGACAGCCAAATCACTGGCCCAGAACTTGTAGTAGACACAACCGAGAAAATTGCTCAGATACGACAGCGAATGGCGGCAGCTCGTGACTGTCAGAAAAGCTACGCTGATAAGCGTAGGAAACCACTCGAGTTCCAGGTTGGGGATCGAGTGCTGCTTAAAGTCTCACCTTGGAAAGGTGTAGTTCATTTTGGTAAACGAGGCAAACTAAATCCACGTTATGTTGGACCGTTCGAAATCTCTGAAATGATTGGCAGGTGGCCTATAGATTGAATCTACCTGAAGAACTCAGTGGAGTTCACAACGTATTCCACGTGTCAAATCTGAAGAAGTGTCTGTCAGATGAGACCCTCATAGTTCCTCTCAAGGAACTCACCATCGACGATCAGCTGCGATTCGTCGAAGAACCAGTAGAGATTACTGACCGAGACATTAAGGTTCTCAAACATACCAGAATACCTCTTGTTCGAGTTCGTTGGAACTCCCGTCGTGGCCCAGAGTTTACCTGGGAATGAGAAGACCAAATGAAACACAAGTATCCCCAGTTGTTCGGGAACAGTGAAACCACTACTGAGGTTGAAGCTACTACGGAATTTTGGGACGAAATTCCAAACCAACAGGGGAAGGATGTGACACCCCAGGAAAACCAGGAAAACCATACAACTTAACTAGCTTCCTCAGTGAGTACGTGCTAAATTTCGGGACGAAATTTCATTCAACTTGGGGATGATGTGACAACTCGTACTTTAGGGCCTTTTGTTGTAACATGTTCGACGTTGATGCAACTTGTATGAGCGCTACTTGATTTATTAATGTGTTTGATTTCAATGAATGTTATGACAATGTTGTGTTATGTGCTATATAATTGTATGTGTATGTTATAAACTTGGTCGCACACACATCTCTCTCTCTCGGCCCACTCTTCTTGACTCGAAACCCAAGGGCAACCCATGAAGGGTTCGGGCCACTCCCTTAGCTCGCATAACACCTAGGATGTTAGTATAAATCCTACACTTCACCAAATCATACAAAGTTTAGCAAACCCTAAATCTCTCCTCTCTCTCCCTCTCAAAGCCAACGGCAACATATCCCTCTCCATCAAAGCTTTTGTGTTCAGATCAATCTTTGTTCTCTTCTCTAACCGGTTAGTGTTTTAACTACTAATTGTATGTTACATGATGTTGTGATCTATATGTTCTACATGATGATTTAGGGATGATATGTGATTGATTGTGATGTAAACTGTTAAGGTTTGGTGTTCATATAATCGACATACATGTGTAGTATATACGGATCAATGATGCTATGATTTGAATGATGATATAAAACTGAATGCATGTTAATCGGCTGTGGTGAAATTAGATAATTAGTATGTTTGGTCCAGAATTATTGCTTGTTGAGTTAAGGATTTTGATGTTAACCCTATTGTTAATTCGATGAAGATGATGATGAGTTGTTATGATATTAGGGTTCATATGAATTAATGATGATTGTTTGATTTGATCGACTAATTGTTTAGATGGAAAACTGTTGGAATTGATTGATAAATTGCATAACAGGAAACGGTATAACCGAATAGCATAATTTTCGGATAATGAAACGAATCGCACAAGTTCAGATCATACAGGGTCTGATCTGATCGCACAAGACCAATCGCACAACAACAAGCGCACAAGTTGTTGGATCGCACAAGCCCTTGGATCGCACAAGGGCTAGTCGCACAAGATTTGGTACAATCACATAAAGCACAGGGTACAACCAGGATATGCATGATCGCACAAGACAGTGCCGATCGCATAAGCCTTGGGCCACACACAGTTGTTTAAGTTGTTACGTTATTGGGCCGTGTGGCCCAACTCAATCGCACAAGAACCCACCGCACAAGTTGCTGGACTGCCTATTAGTAGGGTCGGGTGTTTTATTGGATCGCACAACATGCTATGGATCGCACAAGGTTGTGCTGATCGCACAACATGTTGGGCCGGGTAGTCGTGTGGGTTTCAACTGTCCAACCGCGCAAGATGCTATTGGGCTTACACTGTTACTTCAGCCCAATGCATCCTGATCGCACAAGTTTGGACTTTATCTGTTTAACTGATTTGCTCGATGTGTATACCATGATCATTACGTGTTCTTGACTTGATAGTTCTGTGTAAACTTACGTGCACTACATAAGCCTATACCTGACTTATATGGTAACCATGTTAGGACGTGGTTGACCACTTATAGCTCAAGTAACCTTTTCGTGTATCTGCCGAGCTAACCTAAGGTGGGTTCACACATTCTACAAAGCATGGTAATTCCCGGTGGGTAGGGAATGGGTTAAGGAATATGGATTTCCTCATCCTTCTTGGGTGGGACAGTATGGGTTAAGGAATGTAATTTCCTCGTCCTCTTGGGACAGTCTTAAGTTTACTAGACCAGAACTCTATCACGAAGTCCCTCATTTTTATATCGACTTAATCGCTGGGCCAATGGCGAGCGGGTCATTAGTTAGATAGCGCTATTTAGGTTTGACAAGCCTCACACTGTGCCACAGAGGACGGGCGTGAACTAATGGATCTGGGCACGTCAATGATGATAGACATTGACGCAGGGCACTTAACCATGACTCCAGTCAGTTGTCGATATGGTAACGAGTCTGGTAGTGTAAACATGGGGTAGCCCCCACGGCTGAACAACCAGAGTAAATGGGATTAAACAAATCACGTTTTCAACTATGGGGTAACCCCCACGGCAAGGATGCCAGTTAAAGGAAACTATGAATTTGGAATAACTTAAACAAACACCCAACTGTGAACTCGCTCAACTTTGTTGTTGACTCGTTACTACATGCTTTGCAGGTCATTAGGTACTTAGCAGGAGCTTGCATGGGGAAGAGTCGTTGTGGGACATGGACTGTTGTGCTCCATGTTAAATATTTAAACTTTATGAACTTATTACATATGGTTGGGTTTTACATTTTATGCTTCCGCTGTTAACTTAAATTTGGTACCTTTCTTTTGGACACCAATTATATTGTGGTTGGTTTTATTTACTAAATTACGTTGTTCAATACGATTAGTGGCTTGATCCTGGTCATGTCATGCTCCCTGCGGTGATACTCCGTTTGTGGAATTTGGGGGTGTGACACATAATGGCCGTAACGGGTTCGAAAAGCGGTTTTAAGGATATCTTCCTCCTGAATTCGTAACTGATGATAACCAGAGCATAAATCGATCTAAGAAAAACACGTAGCGCCTTGCAATTGATCAAATAAGTCGTCGATTCGGGGTAAGGGATAGCGATTTTTTATAGAAAGCTTGTTGAGTTCCTTATAATCGATGCACATTCGGAACGATCCATCCTTCTTTTTCATGAAAAAGGCAAGTGCACCCCAAGGGGATGTGCTAGGGCGTATGAAGCCTTTATCAAGTAATTCCTGGAGTTGACTCGAAAGTTCACGCATTTCAGACGGAGCGAGGAGATAAGGGGCTTTGGCGACAGGGTTAGCTCCAGGAATGAGGTCGATACGAAAGTCAATATCACGAGACAGAGGTAGACCAGGTAATTCGTCCGGAAAGACAGCAGGAAAATGACGAACCACAAGTACCTTTTCCATCGGCCTCTTTTCCTTCTCCCCTACTACGATGTGCGCCAAGAAAGCCTTGTATTGCTTGCGGAGATACTTGCTTGCTTGAATGCACGACATGAGTTTCAGTTCCTTTGAAGATACTTAGCCATAAACACAGAGTTGGTCGCTATTTGCAAGAGAGAAACGAATCATCTTTTCGAAACAAACAACTTTAGCACGATTTTCACGAAGAAAATCCATGCCTACTATGATATCGAAACTACCAAGTTGCATCGGAATGAGATCGATCGGGAAAACGTGATTGTTGAGTTCGAGAGTACAATCACGAAGAGCAGAACTAACGGTGACGGTTCTTCCGGTGGAAATTTCTACGTTGAACGTCGTTGGGAGGTTAGCGCGTTTATGGTTTAGGAGCTTTTCGAATTCAAATGACACAAAACAGTTATAGGCTCCAGTATCAAATAAACACGAAGCATAAATGCCATTAACGAGGAACATACCATTAACAATGTTGTTATCAGTTTGAGCTTGGCGGACATTGATTTTGAATGCTTTTCCGCGGGCTGCTTGTTGTGGTTGCTGCTGCTGCTGTTGGTGTTGTTGCTACGGTGGTGGCTGCGGCTCTTGTTTCACCAATCAATTTGGGCAGACGTTAACGAAGTAGTTAGGATCACCACAAGCATAGCAGGCTCGTGCATGAGCAGCGGGAGCATGAGCTACTTGGTTACCCTGAGGAGCGGGGAGAGGAGCTGGTAGTGCAGGAGGAGCTTAAGCTTGCTGATGAGGGCTAGTGCGACAGTTCATTGTGAAGTGTCTGCAGAGATTGCAGTGGACACAGAAATGGCAAGCTATCCCAGCTGGTAATGATAAGTGCAAGTAGGGCACATAGGGTGAGGACCAGTGTATGCATGCTTAGCAGGCGATGCGTTGGTCATAGGTGCCGTAATTTGTCGGTTCTGATTCTGATTGGGTTGGACGGGTACAGTGTTGAGAGGAGTGGCAGTTGCAGCATAGTTCTTGTTGTTGTTACCCTTGCGTTTGCATCCTTGACGTGATGACTTCAAGTCTTGAGGTGCGGCGGTTTCGGTAGCGGGAGTAGCAGTGACCTGGTGGAGAATCTTGGTTGAGGTTTTGAAATAACCAGCCAAAACTCGCTTATCATTTATCTCAACGGTGAGTTGGAAGGTTTCCTCAATGGTAGTAGGTTTCGCTACTTGAACAAAATCGGCAACACAATCGGGTAGAGCGCGAACGTACTTCTTGATTGTGATGTCCGGAGTTGACACTTGACGAGGACAGATGATGCTGAGTTGCTTGTAGTGGGCAGTGAGACCAGCATTATCAGCTCCTTCTTGCTTGATACCCTAGAACTCGTTTTCCAGCTTCTGGAGTTCGTGTGGGGGACATAATTCTTTCATCATGACTTCCTCCAGTTCCTCCAAGGCTGCATCGTTTCCATGCCTGTTGCCCTCAGCAGTCCACCAATCTAGCGCCCTGGACTGGAAAACTCTCGTAGCATTCACAGTACGCAGATTGTCTAGGCATCTGATTTGAAGAAGAGTGACTTCAATCGAGTCAAACCACTGAAACATGGCACTGGGCCCATCTTCACTAGTGAAGTTAGCAGGACCGCATGCCTTGAATTACTCAAAGCTGAATGGCGCTTTCGGAGAGTCGCTCTTTGATTCAACAGAGAAGAAAAATGTTGGGGGCTACCGTAAATTACGGTAGTTACCGTAAGCTACGGTAGCCTTCAACATCCAATTTTGTTTTCTTCATAACTTTTTCGTTTCAACTCCGTTTTCTTCACCGTTTTCGCCCACGTTCTCGTAATTTCATCCTCTATCATGCTACCTTCTTAATTATTCCATTCCAGTAAATTATTTTCTTCATTTATGCTCCATCTTTCAATCTCCAATCCAGCCGCGTCTATTCGAAGCTTCATTTCCACACTTTTAAGCTCCGAATGTACCTGAAAAACAAGCAAACGTAGTCATCTAATTCTAGACAATTACTTGATTAAATGTAGGATTAAAATACCATTTATAGAACTTAAGGGTCTTCCTACGGACTACCTGTCAATTATATAGTTTAGCGTATCATAAAAAACTCTTTGTTGTAAAGCACAGTAACACGTCCAACACATAGGCACATAATCCACATAGGCGCATAAGCACGTAAGCACAAAGTAGTCCACGTAAGCACATATTTTGCACATATTCAACTATATTTTGCACGTATTCACCTATCTTTCAAATTTCGTGAGCGCGTTCGAGAGTTGCGAGTGCGAGTAGCGATAGCGAGTAGCGTAAGTGAGTAACGCAGCGAGTAGTATAGCGTATGAGAGTTCATAGTTTGTCTGTGATTTGTTAGTGTTTTGAGCTAAAGGTGATACGTTGTGAGTAGTGCGTGTTTTGCAGAGCAAGAAGCGTTAAATCGAAACCATCAGCGTAGAGCACAGCTCTCTTAGCTCAAATAATAAATAGGTAACCATATAAAACACATAAAAGCACATAAAATCAAAAAATCAGTGGCTGTGAGCTTAGAATCGAAATAGAATGTCTGGATGTTGAGACAACGACTACCCAAAGTGATTCGACTATCCAGAATGACCTTGAGTACACGCTTTGGCCTAATAGACTGTGCTCTCACCACAATTTAGCGAACGGCACGCATCCTTTCGGTTACTCACGTAAATCGGGTCATTGGAATCCATCGATACTTTGGTGAGAGTTTTGTAAAACCAAATAAAGGGTGGAACTAATCGTTAAGATGCGGGTTTCACCCCTAACTTAACAACCTTGTTCCCGATGATGTGGCAAGCCACGAGATAGAGATGGAGAATTTCGTCGAGATATGGATTTCACTCCTGACTCAACGAAAGATTCTCATGTTAATAGTAAAAATGCGCGTAGAGTGAGCAATTTATCAAGAGTTCTTGGTGATCACACCTAATCTCGACAAAAATCACTCTTTTCTGTTATGTGAGTATTTTCGAAAACGTGTGTCAGCTTTAGGAAAAGCTAAGTAGTTTCCGGCCTTAGGAATGGCATGTAGTGTTCGACCTTAGGAAAGGTCGTTCTTGCACGAAGCTGTAGTATGTGGTGTTCGCGCATGGATGTAGTTTTAGCGAGTTCAAGAATAAGCTCGTGTAGAACCCCTACTGGGCTCGCACAAGGCGGTCTGTTGGTGCTTAGACTATAGACTAGGTCAATTCTAAGACATCGACCCGGACTAGGCCGTGTCTTTCCTAATTCCCTATAGTTATGGCTCTGATACCAATCCGTCACACCCCAACCGATGGCGGAAACATCGGGGTGTGGCACTGAGCAAAACAGATTGTCCAAGAGAATCCATAACAACTATTAATGACAATATATTAATCGTCAACGTCCCATACCATCAATATATAAAGTAAAAAACAGTTATTACAGATATTGTTCTCAAAGACAAATAAGTTGTTCCGACAACTCAGATATTTTTTAGTTTGTTTCGAGACTCCCTAGCTTGATTCGTCATGGCAAGCATAGCATCCTAGACACCTATCACGTACGTTAAAATAAAGTCAATACACAGAGTGTAAAGGTGAGTACACAAGTTTGATAACATATAGTATAGCGAAAGCGTTTACGCATAACCAGCATGTAACACGTAGAAATGTGAAGCAAGTAAGCTATCAACAATGACATATGCAACCGACATGACTGCGAGTGTAGATTGCGCAACACATTATCACCACTGTGACCATGTGAAGTAAAACCCTTAACAACCTCTGTCCACGACAGGTGCTGAGTCCAAACTATAGTACCATCGTTCCTAAGGTGTCAGGAAACAATCACTGTGTAAACATAAATAGAAGCATTCATCAAAACACGTATAACATGCGGGAGCGGTTAGCGTTTAAAAGTGTTTGCATTGTGTGTTTATGTGATTTGATATAGATAACGTATGTAACACCCAAAAGTGCGTTAAGCAAAAAGGGTTCGAGTATAGTCACAATTTGTGTTTAACAAATAAACACATTCTTGGATTGAAGGGAGCGCGTGAGAGATTAGCCTGATCATAGAATGAATGCGTAAGCATTGAACAACGTGTAAATAGTGCATCGAATGAGTTAGGTGTCGAATGGTGAGTCGAACGGGTGGAAACCCATTCGATCGGATGATCATCCGGACGGATGGTCTTCCAGATGGATGACCATTCGAACGGTTGGTCATTCGATTAAGTGAGTGTGTGTGAATTGATCTCAAACTTTTGAAGTTTTCATTGTAGTATAAACTAAGTCATTCGATCCGATGGTCATCTGGATGGATGACCATTCTATCGGATAACTATTCGATTGAAAGTGTGATATTCTTTGAAGTTTTTTCAAATTGTCTAGGTGTTGCACTTATAAAGGACAAGTCAGCTGGTCGAATAGTCATTCGATCGGATGGTCATCCGATCGGATGGCTATTCGATCGGCGATATGATGTTTTGAAAATTTTACCAGTTTTCTAAGTAAACGTTTTGAGTTTTGATGGAGACGGTATGACGTCGTGCCAAACAACGGAAACACACCAAGTCCAACTCAGTCGATCGGATGGGAATCACCCTATTCGATCAGCTTAACTGTTCTTGATGGAATTTCATGTTCAACCCGTGAATCGGTCGTCTCTTTGGTGGAACCCCGTTCTCAGATCGGTTCTCAACTAGAGTATGAGTAGAAAACCAGAACGAGTCTGGATTCCATCGGTTCTTAGTAAAAGTGAAGAAAGTTGAAGTAAAGTAGAAATCATCTTCCAACTGATTTCATTTTGTTGAGATTCGTGTAAAACAATGTGGAAATCCTTTAGATCTGGAAAAATCTTGATGAGATGATGTCACACTCTAGTATTCCTAAGAACCCGATATGACGTCACCTTAAAGCAGTCCAAATCAGGTGAGTTTGTGGTGAAATCCAGTGATTCTTGATGGAGGAGATGATGAGAAAGTGTGTAGTGATGATGGAAGTACAAGATTTAGGAAGAAAACTTACAAAAATAACCTGGAATCGAGAGAAAAGTGCTGAGAATGAGCTGGGAGCGAGTTGGGTCGGATAAAGCTGTCACATCAGTGAACAGTTGATGTGATAGGTGAGTATTTATAGGTGAGAGGGAGATAAGGCGGTGGAGAGTGTGGGTCGGATGGCAGTCGATCAGATGGCCATCCGATTGGATGGCCATCCGATCGGATGGTCATCCGGTCGGATGATCATTCGATCGAGTGGTCATTCGATTCGACGGCTTGTGCGAGTTGGTTTTCCGACTTTCGCTTCGTGCATTGAGCGTTGCGTTACATTTAAGTGAGTTACGAGTGGGCGTTGCGATAACATTAAACAAGTAGTTACACAAATAACATAACACATAAAAGCATAAAAATAAATCTGCGTTTCGAGTTTGCGATGAGATTGCACTGCGATAGAGTTGCGATTGCGTTTGCGTTTGCGAATAACATCCCAAAACATTTACGAGGCACACACAAGTAAAGCACATAATAACATACACATAGAACAATACCAGTGGCTGCGTTTCAAGTTTGCGATGCGTTGTGATAGCGTGAAGTAATATAACATTTAGTTGTGATTTCTGCATTTTGAAAATGCGTTTAGAAAGCATTTGGTATCTACACGACATCGCATTGTTACTTCACTTATTAGTAAATCATAGTTTAAAATAGTTACTATATCAATTACCGCAAAAGGGTTAAACTATTATCAAATTTCGAGAGTAAAGGTTAATTAAGCAATACTTAAGCAAGAAAAGACAGATCTGAGTAATGACATGTCTTGACCTTGACTTTGACTTTGGCTTTGACTTTGACCTGGAAAGTCGGGTTGTTACATCCTCCCCTACTTTAGGGAATTTCGTCCCGAAATTAAGGCGCAGGCATAACAAAGAGATGTGGATATTTAGCTTTCATATCACTCTCGAGTTCCCAAGTGAACTCGGCGCCGCGTTTGCCTTCCCAGCAAACCTTCACTATAGTAATGTGTGAGCGTCAGAGTTTCTTGGTCTCTCGGTCCATGATCTCTACCGGCTTCTCCACAAAGTGTAATGTTCTGTCCACTTGCAATTCCTCGAGAGGGACATGCAAATTCTCTTCGGCTAGACACTTCTTGAGGTTCGAAACGTGGAAATTCGGATGTACGTTGCTGAGTTCCTCCGGTAATTCGAGTCTGTAGGCCACTTTGCCAATTCTTTCCAGAATTTTAAAGGGTCCAACGTATCGAGGCGCGAGCTTTCCTTTCTTGCCGAATTGGATCACCCCCTTCCAAGGTGAAACTTTTAGGAGTACGTGATCACCAACTTCGAACTCAAGGGGCTTGCGGCATTTATCGGCGTAGCTCTTTTGACGACTCCAAGATTTCAAGAGATTGTCTCGTATCTGGAGGATCTTGTCAGTCGTTTCTTGTAATAACTCAGGTCTGGTAATCTGCGCATCTCCGATCTCGTGCCATACAATCGGCGATCGAGCGTCAGTCTGAGTGTCAGGGTGCGAATCATGCGTTCAGTCTGAGCGTTCAGTCTGGGGATGGAAAGCGGTACTGAGATTGAGAGTAGTACTGAGAGCATATTGAAAAGTTTCCCAAAGGCGCAAGGTGAATCGACCATCACGGTCAGAGATGATGTCACGAGGTATCCCATGTCGACAAATGACTTCATCGGTATAGATTCATGCTAATCGTTCAACCTTATAGTCTTCTCGTATCAGTAGAAAGTGGACGGATTTAGTAAGACGATCAATGATAACACAAATGCTATCGTAACCTGATGGCGTGCGCAGAAGTTTCGTAATGAAGTACATAGCTATACTCTCAGATTTCCACATCGGGATCTCGGGTTGCACGAGTAAGCCAGAGGGTCGTTGTTGTTCAGCCTTGGCCTTCGAATAAGTCAGGTATTTCAAAAAATAGAGAGCGATATCCTTCTTCATTCCAGGAATACCGGGATTTGTGGGCTTCAGTTAACAATATCTCTCGGAGGTTATTGCGACCGGGGATCTAGATGCGATCGAGATAGTAATAGATACCGTTCGATTTGGTGACAAGTTGGGTTTCAGCACCACACTTCATTTCGGCTTTCAAGGTATCCTCAATGAAGCATGTTTGCTGAGCATCACGAATTAGGGTTTCGAGGTCGTGTTGGGCTTGAACATTACGTACACTATATAGATAGCTTCGTCGGCTAAGAGCGTCGGCAACGACATTTGCTTTGCCTGGGTGGTAACATATCTCACAGTCGTAGTCGTTGAGAAGTTCAACCCATCTGCGTTGGCGCATATTCAGTTCCTTCTGGTTCAAGATGTGTTGTAGGCTCTTATGGTCGGTGAAGACCGTACACTTAGTGCCATAAAGGTAGTGTCGCCAATTTTTTAACACAAAAACAACTACGCCGAGTTTGAGATCGTGGGTTGTGTAGTTCTTCTCGTGGACATTGAGCTGACGAGAGGCGTACGCGATAACATTGTCTCGCTGCATAAGCACACAACCAAGACCTAGGTTAGAGGCATCGCAATAGACTACAAAGTCGTCGTTTCCATCGGGTAGCGCGAGTACGGGAGCATCGCAAAGCATACGCTTGAGAGTTTGAAAGGCTTCCTTTTGTTCTGTTCCCCAAACAAAAGGCTTGTCTTTATGCGTTAGAGAGGTGAGAGGAACGACGATTCTAGAGAAATCAGCGATAAATCGATGGTAGTAACCCGCCAATCCGAGAAAAGAACGAACTTCGTGTAACGCCCTGCGTCCCTGAACTTTTAGCTTTTGTCAAATTTAGCCCTTATACTATGGGAAACCTGACACTTATGATACTTTGTGAATCTTGATGTTACGAAAATTGAATCTTGGTGATACTTGATACTTAATTCTAGAAACTCGATACTTGAGTCTTGATTCTTGATACTTAATGCTAGACGCTTGATTCTTAATACTTAAAACTAGATACTTGATACTTTGAAACTAGATTCTTAATGCTAGGTTCTTGATTCTTGATACTTGACTCTTGATACTAGACTCTAGAGACTCGTGAAACTTGAGACTTGGTTAAATGAGAGACTAGAGACTGGACACTTATGTATTCTTGAAACTTGGAAATTTTTGTGTTAATTAAATAATCTTGTTATGTAATAATATTACACAATAATACGCAACACAACGCTTAATCTAGCTCGCAAAACGAACCAAAGACGGAAAAGTTGCAAAACGGATTGGACTGTCACTCTGACACTATAAATAGGACCTGTCACATCATTCTTCACTGATGTGACAGTCCCCTCTGATCCAGGCGCACGCACTTTACTTTTTTTCCATTTTTCGGCGGTTCTTGTATGTTCTCTCTTAGATTCTTGTACAACCTTGACCATTACACAATTCTTTACACGATTCTTCATCAAATCACACTTTTCACCATGAAATCACTAAGATTCGAGCTCTTGAAGGTGACGTCATCATGGCGGTTTGTACAACCGACTGTGTGATGTCATTTCCCTCAAGTGTTAGCTCAGATCTAAGGGATTTCTATGTGTTTTATCTTGAATCTTTACTAAATCGGCACATTTTCAGCTAAACTCATGTTATTCTTCAAACTTTCTGAACTTTTAGCCTAAGATGGTGAAATCCGGACCCAAATGGACTGTAGACTTGATGGTTAGTCTGGAGTCGACTTGGAAATGGATTATCACCGGAGAAGATGACCTGATTACGGGTCAGGCAAGAAACTCAGCAAAGAACAGCCATCCGATTGAGCGGGGTGATTCCCATCCGATCAGGCGAGCTAAACTTTGGTGAGCTTCCGTTGTCTCGATGCTTTACCATGTCGTCTCAATCAAACTCAAACTTAGAAATTTACAACGTTTCAAGAGACGAGGACACCGAGGAAGAACGACCATCCGATCGGACGGTCGTCCGATCGAGTGACCGTCCGACCAGGTGGGCTAGCTCAGTAAACTCCAACACTTTAACTATTTTGAAGCGGACCTTTGAACTTTGAAACTTACACTCGAATAGTCATCCGACCGAACGGTCATCCGATCGGATGACCATCCGATCGAACGACTTGTATTTATGCTACAATGAAAACTTCAAAAGATTAAACATTTTGGAAACTCACTTTTGGATCAAATGGTCATCCGTCCGGATGACCATCCGATCGGATGAGGGTCCGTTTGAACTTAATAGGTCATCCGACCGGATGACCACCCGTCCTGATGGCCATCCGATCAGAAGAGTGATCCGACACTTTGCACGATTCTCGTCATTCGGCCGACACTTATCTGGTAATCTATAGTCAGGCTAATCTCAGAGCTCCCTTTAATCCAAGTAGTAGGTGTTGATACTTAGCACCCGTTGTGAGTATAATCGATCCCTTTTCGTTTTAAACTTTTGGGATGCAACATGTATTCTATGAAACTTGAAACTATTTGAAATCTAACTCTATCCTCTGTAAATGTGAAACTTGATACTTTTGGATTCTTGACTCTTGATTCTTTATGTTATGTGAACATTTAATCCCTGTGTGTAGTTCTGCCTTAACAATAGTAGCGATACGAGAATGCACCTCCCTATTATTCTCGGGGATTTTGTTAGGAGGATTCTATTTGCTTTCCTTGATTCTTGGGAAAGTGGTAAATGCATTGGGACACTTGGGCTATCACTTGGACTGCGTACACTAGCATGGCTGAAACTACTTTTACTATTTACATGATGGATATGAGTCTTTTTAAACTACTATGCTATATACTCAAAACTTGTATACTCTCCAGTACATTATTGTATTGACCTTATTTTAATGCATGTTGCAGGCTGATAGGATGCTGAATCAAGAATTTGCTAGGATCCTTCTTAGAAACACATCTAGCTAAATTAGAAACTTTTAAAACAATGTTGATGTTTTGTGTTTTGATACTATGCGTGGTGGTTGATGATGGAATTTAGACAATATTTGAAATTCGATTAATCTATATCGAAATATCTAGTGTTATGGAAACTTTTGAGCAATCTAAACGCTTAGTGCCGCACCGCGATGTTTCCGCCATCGGTTGGGGTGTGACAGATTGGTATCAGAGCCATAACTATAAGGAATTAGGAAAAGTATGAATGCTTTGCCTAGTCTATAGTTCTAGGAATCTTGACTCTTATCTGTTGATTAAGACTTATGCATTTTACCGTATATGCTTCCTAGCAACACATAATCCTATCAAACTTATGTGCCTTTCCTAAGGCTGACACAATATACACTTGGATACTTTGAAGACGCTGTCATACAACGTTTGTATTTTGTACGAGATTTACCTTCAAGTCAGGAGTGACATCCTAACCTTGATGGGAAACCTCCATATTATATTCTAGTAAGTCTTATCTGTTGATAAGGACCGACATTATGAGGGTACGAAGTAGTCAATATAGAGGTGAAACTCATACCTTGATAACTAGTCCCACTCTTTGATTTTCTGTCTCGCCAAAGACTCGAAATTTCCAATCAATTGGGGACATGAAATAACCAAAAGGACGAATATCGTAGGCCTAACATCGATGACGTATTTGTCTAAGTAAGTCAAGACACGTTACCTCAATTCGAAAGGGGTTCGATTCACTTTGGTTAGTCAACGTTCCTCTACCCGGAACGATCCTATGTTTTATGAGCCTATTTTTATGTTATCTCGGTTTTTATATGTGGTTTTAAACTCAATTCTTCGTTCATTTCTAGACTTTTTACACAATTTGCACGTATGTCCGCAATCTAAAACGATAATTGTCACACCCCGACCACGTAGAACATACAAAACGTGGCGGAAATGTCGGGGAGTGTTGTAACAGAATTAATTGTTTCAAATCCATGGTAATTGAAGTTTCATTTTATTGATTAAAAGTGTTACAACGTCTTAACAAACAAAGAAATACAACATAATTAACTAGTCTTGCATCTTTTATTGTCACTAAAGCCCAAGTCTGCCTATGTGTATCTTGATCATCTTATGCAACAGCTCCTGAAAAACACATGTGAAAATAGGTACGTCAGCATAAAAATGCCTGTGAGATACATAGGTTTTGTGAAAATAGGTTTCATGACTTATGTTTGAGAAAATTGTTTAGTCATGAACCTTGTAATTTGCTTTGTTTTGTAAATCGTTTGAAAAACGATAAGATCAGATGATATGTATAAATAAGAGAATAATGTATGGTTAAATGAATAACCATGGTAAAATGAGTTTGTATAAGATAAGTTGTTTGGAAATCAATATCTTGTGAAAAGTATGTTATTTGTATAAAATGTTATATGTCTCAAACTGAAATGATTCAAATAACGCTACAATATGTAATACCATACAAACACTTATATATAGGAAGTACCAGCGGCGTATCCACCATGCTTGTATCATATTACACACGCATCGTTATTTAATCACTTAATCAAACCAAACCACCAAAGTAATGTTTAACAATTGTCGAAATGTTTATGTATGGTCAAATACGGTTCACAGATACAAACGGTTCACAGATACAAACGGTTCACAGATACAAACGGTTAACAGATACAAACGGTTCACGGATACAAACGGTTCACGTAGTCAAATGATTACAACGGTTCACATAGTCAAATGATTACAACGGTTCACATGGTCAAATGATTACAACGGTTCAATATGTAGTATAATGTGTTCATATGCTGGATAAGCATATGCAACAGAAAGGCAATGTAAAACAATGTACTAAGTATGCACAAAATGGACATACATAGTATGAAATGTAATGTAGAACGATGTACTAAGTATGCACACAATGGGCACAAATAGCATAAGATGTAATGAAATCATGTACTATAATGTACTAACGAACATAGCAGGTATATGATGTGAAAACATGGAAAGCATGAAAGTAACAAGTAGGCACATGTGTTCCACCCCAAAACGTTTGGAAAACTGTAAAAGAGGGGTCTATGTACTCACTTGAGATTGCTCATAAGTCCTTGAGTAACAACCAAACAATGCTAGAGATCGCGGATATCAAACGGCACCTAATATAGGTAACTATGTTAATTAACCGGACCTAGATCGGAAGATCGGGTAGCATTAGGGTTTGTAAACCAAACGAGTGTAGAGACTCGTGTCATTTGGTTTAACAAAGCCTACATACTAAATGAAACTTAACCTAAGTGTTTACGACCCATTACGACCCGTTTAGGTAGCTTATGCTACTTTAACGCGTCGTTCGCGTGAAACGCGTTCGGACCGCCTAACTAGTCCTATGACAAGTGTTATATGCCTAAACATGTTACATAAACAGTTATGTGACAAAAGTTTAGGTTACATATGCTTAATTACCAATTATACATAAAAAGGGTATTCTGGTAATTTACCGAAGGCATATAAACTACCTATCATACAACTACTTAAACGATGTGACCATAGGGTATAACCTCGGAAGGTTATTCCCTACCTACTATGGTCACCTAATGTATTTGGTCGGATCCTAATGATCGACCAAACTGGGTCGGGTTCGAGGGTATAGGCGATTTATTAGATCGCCTACCCTACGACCCTAGACAACGTGGTAATCAGTGGGCATAGTCCCAAGGGACTATGACCAACGTGATTACACTCACGTTGCGAAGTTCAAACAAACTTCGCATTGACCATTACTGGTCAACGCTGAAAGTCAAACAAAGTTTGACTTTCTGACTCGAAAAGCAATAAAATAAGGAAAAGGACGAAAGAATACTTACGAAGGGTCCCCGAATGCTAATCTCGATCCGAGAATCTCAGGTATGAAACAATGGTTTCAACTTAGAGTTTCTAAGATCAAAATTCTAGTGATTTGAGCAATGGGGTGGATGGGTATTTATAGGAATACCCGAACCGTTAGGATCGTTTGATGGAAAACGTGCCATGATCCAAGGCGTACACTTGTCGGAAACTCATGGTGGCTAAAAGTGATCCTTATCAGCTGACTAAGCGAATGAGAATGTGTGGTTGTGAACGAAACAGCTGGTTAAACACTGAATCTGGTCCAGAAGGGGGCTCGCGTGACGCTAAGGCCCGTCGCGTCACGCTAGGCCCCTGTTTTGGCAGATTTTACAGAAATGGTCCCTGCACCTTGTTTAAGCGATTTTCGATGCGTTTGAACCCCGTTAACCTCATTTCAAGGATCTAAAATGAAGTTAAGGTATGGGGAACTCAAAATATGCTCAAAAATATCTAGGATGTCGGTTCGTTTGGCCGTACGATCGCGATGTTCGCTTAATTACGACGGAATGCGCACAAGCGCGAAAAACGATCCAAATGACGCGACGAATGGATTTTTCTTATGGCGAACACTAAAATATAATATAGTCATGCTTGCATGAATTTTTGGATGTCCGGATGTATTCAGAACGTAAGTTATGCGCGAAAATGCAAACTTGTGCACTTTTTGACACTTTTAGTCCCTGAATGACACAAAAGTTTATTTTAGCATACCGAACACCTCAAAGCCTATTTCTAAGCTATGTAAAGGATATTTATGGTATGTTTAACTTATGGTCATGTTCCGGAATGTCTGTTACAGTTCAAATTGGCATACTTTCGCAGTTTGTCAACTTTAGTCCCTGTAAGCGATTTAACTTGATTTTGCAATACCAAAGCCTCCAAAACTTATTTCTAAGTTATGTAAAGGTTATTTAAGGTATGTTAAGTATATGTTGATGTTCCGGAGTATTTGTCGCATTAAACTGGTTATATTTACGCATCAGTGCGCGTATAACCTTCCAGAAAGCGATATAGAGTTTGAAATCGAACAAGAATTGATATGTGTAAACGATACACATATTTTTACAAATCCCCAGTGTGAAATACAATATTTCATTGGTTGGGAATTTGTTTGATGGTCTCAGTGACACAGGTGTCACAATAATCCTAATCTCTCAGGATCGAACTAAATTTACGAAGCTTTATTCATCGTATTAATCTACGTGGAATCTTGATACTATGTGAAACTACTTGCTTAATCTATGTATTATCGTGGTAGCGAAACACTAAACGTAACATGGCACTGAAAGACAGGACAGAAGTAACATGGATGAAACATGGTGGATACGCCGCTGGTACTTCCTATATATAAGTGTTTCTGACATGTTACCAACTTTCGTACCACGTGCAATGCGAAATCTAGTGTTTTGCAGACCGGTGATGAGAATGTGAATACTAAGCTATGAGAAACTACTTGTGTAATCTATGTGTAATCTAAGTTTACTCTAGTGTGATCGTGAGTGGCAAATACGTAACGTATCCTAGCACCGAAGACAAGACGAACGTGACATGTCTGAAACATGGTGGATACGCCGCTAGTACTTCCTATATATAAGTGTTTCTGGCATGTTACCGAACTTTCGTACCGCGTGCTAAGTGAAGTTCGTAGTTTTGCGGACTCGTGGGGGAAATGTTGAAACTATTTGGTTAATCTATGTGAAAATGATGAAGTCTAATGTTATGATTGGCGAAACATGACACCGACAACAAGACGAACATGGCATGATCGAAGCATGGTGGATACGCCGCTGGTACTTCCTATATATAAGTGCTTCTATCATGTTGCCGAACTTTCGTAACACGTGCCATGTGGGAATTCGTTGTTTTGTGGACTGTGGTGAGAATGTTGAACGCTAATCCATGTGGAACTATTTTATTAATTTATGTGTATGTGATAATGGTGAAGTGTATTGTTGTGATTGACGAAACGTGACACGTAACATGACACCGAATACGAGGCGGACGTGATATGCCTGAAACATGGTGGATACGCCGCTGGTACTTCCTATATATAAGTGTTTCTGACATGTCGCCGAACGTTCGTACAACGTGCCATGTGAAAGTCATGGGTTTGTGGATGTTGAATCTTTTGGAATCTACCTGAAACTTGTTGGAAACTTGAATCTTTAAACTATGAGAAACTTGTTAAGACTTGGTCTTTAAGCTATCGTGTGTGAAACTATATACTGTGAGACTTTGTGATCTAGACTTATATGATCCTTTTCTTTAGATGTCTTCCCGTAAGATGTCCGACACTCTCATGAAAGCCAGAACCAAATCTCATAAGAAGATGATGTCTTTTCTGGCCGATCAGATCGCTCGCATCGTGCCAAAGATCATTACTGAGATCCAGGGTTCAAACACTCCTCCCTCCTCTGCTGACTCTAAGACAGAGAAGGTGAAACCTACGAAGTTCAACTACAAACACTTAGTCTCTTACAACCCTAAGCCTTAGTGATGGGGTGACTGCTATGCTGGAATGGTTTGACAGCATCGAGGTTACCTTCATTAACTGCGAATGCCCAGAGCATTTAAAGACTAGGAGTGCAATGGGAATGTTTCAAGGCCGAGCTCTGGAGTGGTGGTCGAATGAGAGAAACATCCACTCGAATGAAGAAGCTTATGCTCTTTCACGGACCGAGGTGCGAGAAATGATGATGCTCGAATTCTGCCCTCCCCATGAACAACTGAAGCTTGAAGAAGAATTCTGGCATCTCAAGTAGATTGCTGATGACAATCTGGCTTATACTACTCGTTTTAGGCAACCGAGTTTAATCGTTCCTCACTTGGTTTCTACTCCCAAGCGCATGATAACCAAGTACATGAATGGGTTACCTCCTGCAATGCGTGATTCAATCGTAGCTGCTCAACTGGAAACTATTGAAGAAGTCTATCGTCTGGCCGCAAGCTTAAACAACAACCGTGTCCATGACAAACAGTTTGCTACTCCTGCTCCCTCTAAGTCAGCAAATCAAGTTACCCAACAGCCAAGTGGTAGCTGGAACAAGAAAAGAAAGTCTCAGGGTTCAGTGTACAATGCAATTGTCCCTGCTACAAACCCTGCTACTAAGCCTACTCCTGCTGTTGTTGTTCCAAACCCTCCTGCTCCTGAAATAAAAAAGCCGTACACTGGGCCCCATCCTAAGTGTGCAACTTGCAACTTTCATCATCCTGTTGCTTCTGCATGTCATTTGTGTACCAACTGCAATCGCTATGGTCACACGGACTCCCTACTATCATCAAGCTAACCCAGTCCAACAAGCTCAACAAGCGCCAGCTCAGGCAGCTCTACCAACTCTCCCCGCTCCACAGCAGAATCCTAGGCCAGTTAATGTTGTTCGTGCATGCTACAAGTGTGGAGATACTAGTCACCTTTGAAATCCGTGTCCTCAGCTAAACCAGGAGCAACAGCCAGCCACTCGTGGACGAGCGTTCAACCTTAATGCTAATCAGGCTCTTAACGACAATGACGTCGTTAATGGTATGTTTCTCGTCAATAACCTTTACGCTTCGATACTATTTGATACTGGTGCCGACAGAAGCTTTGTGTCCGTAGAATTTGAATCTTGATTAAACTGTGCACGCTCTAAGTTACCTAAGTCGTTTTGGTGGAGATTGCCGATGGTAATTCGATTCTAGTTGATTCACTCTAAGTGGTTGTTCCCTGAATCTTAACGACCACGTATTTACTATTGATCTAATACCCATGCAATTGGGTAGCTTCGATGTCATAATTGGCAAGGATTGATTGCGTAAGAATCATGCCGAGATTGCTTGTCACGAGAAGTTTGTTCGTCTTCCTCTTCCTTCCGGTAATATTTTACATGTCTATGGAGACCAACCTTCGAGATGACTGAAGTTGATGTCATGCACTCAAGCGAACAGGTGCTTACGTAATCAGAACTTTGCCTTCTTGGCCCACGTGGTGGAACAAAAAGGCAAGGGAAAGAACATAAGCAATGTTCCAGTAGTGTGTGATTTCCCTGACGTCTTTCCTGGAGATCTTCCCAGTCTTCCTCCTCCTCGATCTGTTGACTTTTGTATTGATCTCATACCTAGCGCGACTCCTGTCGCCAAGGCTCCTTACCGACTTGCACCTTCTGAGATGCAAGAACTATCTAGTCAACTACAAGAATTGCTCGACAAAGGATTCATTCGTCCAAGTACCTTCCCGTGGGGTGCTCCCGTGCTGTTCGTCAAGAAGAAAGACGGTTTGTTTCGTATGTGTATCGACTACCGTGAACTTAATAAGCTTACCGTTAAGAATCGTTATCCTCTCCCTCGTATTGATGATTTATTCGACCAGCTACAAGGCGCGTCCTGTTTCTCAAAAATCGACCTTCGATCTGGTTATCATCAGCTCCGTGTTCTCGAAGATGATGTACCCAAAACTGTTGTAGGATCGAATTCGGACCTAAACGAGTCGATTAGAAGAGTTTATCTCAGTTTGAACGGCAGAAACAGACAAACTAAGTACAATTCAGCAAGTATTCACTATAAACTGTCGATATTATTGATCTGGGTAACGTTTACAACCTGACGACACTTCGGCAGCACTTCGTGGCTCACCGGAAGACAACACCTAGAACTATGTTTGTGATTTCGCTCTTACAACCTATATATAGGCTAACAGGTTTTGCTCATACATACATGTCCATAAGAGCGAAACCTTCATCTGACACATAAGTGAAACCATCTAATTGACACAAGAGCGAAACCCTAGCTTGACACATGAGCGAAATGACCAAATACAATTATGAACGAAATCAGCATCTAAGAAACATAAATGCTTTTGTCTTCTTGTGATGTATTGACTTTCGTGAACTAAATATCATCATCTAAAATGTTGTGATGTCATCATTGATGTCACATGATGACATTTTTGATGATGTCACGCTTGATCAAAACCGCAACGAACTCGAGACTCGATATAAGACGAAGACGACAGATGAATGCACCAACAGACTCCCCCTCAGATGTTGACGAGTCTTAAGTGTCGAGTCTTCGCATCTTCAGTCTTTACCAGTCCTCTCGAACTCTTTCTCTATCTTCATCTCTTTCTCTTAAATCACCAACAAACTTCTTCTCTTAGATTTTAACAACTTTAAATTCATCATCATCAACATGCACTCCCCCTCAAATGTTGATTCATCCTGCATAAAACTCTACCACAAACATAAGTTTTATGATAAACATTTAAGCATATAGACATCATTTGAAACTATCTCAAACAAATATCTCAATTCATTTCTGATGAACCACTTGAAACTATATCATTTTTCTTATCAAAATAACACACTCTTCCAAACCATCTGTTCATCATGTTTAGCACTTGGAATTTTGAAAATCAGCTTTTCAATATCAATCGTCAAAAATCTTTTTGGATTTTTCAAAAGATTATGCTAAAACACTCTGAAAATCTTTTTGGATTTTTTACTGAAAAGAAATGTAGTAAAGTAATATTTACAGACACTATTTTTGTGAGTTTGTGTAAGAGGATCATATCAGTTTATGTGACCAATCACTAGCATCGTTAAGCTTTAAACATTTTAAGTTCTAAACGATTCACGTTGATTGACGATATTGTTGTCCACTTAAGCTCAATCTAAAAAATTTCGACATGCTTACCGATACGTTTAAAGTATATTAATTTTGCACTAAGTTCTTATGGACCCCACGATCTCAGCATATCCCCTCATCATGCAATACACTGACTCAAGTAATGCCTTTAAACCTTTATCAACTGTGATTTGTGCGAAAAACAAAGCAGAATGTTTAAACATTAACAATCAGGTCGATACTTCCGTATACGCAGAGAAAGTCCAATGTTTAAACAAAATAAGAAAAATAAAACAAGTTGAAGTTGTTTAGGCTTTAACCACCAGGTCGATACTTCCGTATACGCAGAGGTGATCCAAAGCTTAAACGAAACACCAAAGAAAATAAAGCAGAACGTTTAGGCAACAACATCCAGGTCGATACTCACGTATACGCAGAGGATGTCCGATGCTTAAACAAAATAAAGAAATAAAACAAGTTTAAATCTTTGCAAAATGAAATGCACAATCACAGCGACTTTTCAGCAAAGTTGTGAAAGTTCACAAACTTAACCAGTTTTATGTCTTACGACAATCAGCGATTACGGAGTAGGCACACAATCAAGAAGGACAAAACTAAGTACTATGCTTTCAACCATGTTTCCCACTAGAACTAGGCTTTTTCATTTTGGTTTGTATCGTTATCGCAAATCTACTAGTCTAGCTGAGCCTACCGTCACATCTTTAATGAGACCGTTTATCACATTTAGACTTTACATTTCTTTAGCATGCTGTGACAGTCCAACTGATCTACAATCATTTCCTCTTTTTCACAACAAAACTCATTTTTCCATTTTCAATGTTTTTGGCATTTTCAAATTTTCAATTTTTTTTAAAATTTTTACTCCTCCTAAAATCAAAATATGTTTCAATTTTGATTTTCTGGGAAAATTTGAAAATAAACTGTACAAAGTAAATGACAACATGATGAGAATCACTTCAATTCTCCATCCACTTGGCTTGAACAATCAGAACTCCCCCTGACAACAAAACATTTTCCCATAGTGATTTCAAAACACTTAAGTTTATTTTAATCAAAATGGTTTTTCCGGAAAATTAGATTTGTGAGTCATTTCTCAAACATGGGGATCATTCATCACCTTGTTTTCTTCAACCACTTGTAAAAACTTACATTTTTAAGATCAATCCTCAAACATCACTTGTAGAAAATCAAGTACAACTTAATGTCCCTGATTTACCACATATAAGGCGAAAAATCACCAGAGTGAAATTTCTCAAGAAATGTGCCGATACCTACTCCTCACTTACCAACCTGGGAGTTCCAGCAAGTCAGGTTTTTCATTTATACAGATTCACCCAAGCCTGACGGTCCTTGGGTGATTTTGAATTCTTGTTCAACAATGGTGGAAAATTTGCATCATCCATTGTTAAACCTGAATTCTCCATTTTTACCTCAACCAAAGGCTCTTCTGGCTTTACCACACCAGATTCATCGCCTGAACGTGGCTTGTCTGACTTTGAGGAGCCAGATTCATCGCCGACATGTAGCTCCTTTATTTTCACAGAAACAGATTCATCGCCACAAACTTTCTTCTTCTTCTTTCCCTCTTTCGTCCTCAGATTTGCATCTGATGAATGCGTTTTTCTTGATTTGTTGTTCTTTGATGAGCAAGACGATTTATCAGAACTTTTATCTGTTTTACCAGTTGTATCCGAGGACAAAATCTTCTCGAGGTACTCTCTCGCCTTTTTTCCTCTTCTTCCTCAGTCTGTCTTTCTGCCCCTGTGAAAGTTTAACTTTCTTTTCTTGAATTGTCTGTTCTTGAACTTTAGATTTTACAACCTTCTGTTCATGGGGCTTGACATTGACTGGAATCTTTGCTAATTTTTGAGAATTAGCCCTCAATCTGTCATTCGATCTCCTTGGGCAATCTCTGGCAATGTGACCTCTGATGTTGCAGTTAAAGCATCTTCTCATCTCATAATTCCAACTTTGGCAGTTAACAGCAATGTGTCCTTGATAACCGCATCTGTAACACACTCTGTTATAGTACCAATCACCATTTTCAGTCCAAACATTCAGATCATAGCACTGTTTGGCTTGGTGATAATCCTTGCTCCTCTTGTTTGCTGGATTTGGCTTTTGAGCACTGTGGTCAAACCTGCACCACTTATTACCAACATTTTTTGAGTTTTGATTTTCCAATTTTTGTGATTTTTTATCACGATTGGATGATTGAACTGATGAGCTTTTATTTTCTTTTTGAAGATTTTTCGGTTTTTTATCTTTTTGTTTTTGTTCCACATTATTCTTTACAGGTTTTTGCGATGAGCATTCACCTTTTTCAGTAGAATGTAGAACAGTTTCTTTAAACATTTCTTTTATTTTGAAAAATGTTTTCTTTTTCTCATCATCATCAGTTTTCTCATCACAATCTTCAACTTTGACATTGTCAAAGTTTGTGACATTGTCACTTATTGGAACTGAATTGATCGGTTTTGGACATGGATAATCTGGTGTTGATGACGAAGTCTCAAAACCTTTCAATTTCTCTTCAAGCTCTTTGATTTTCTTTCGAGCACATTCAGCTTCTTTTTCAAGTCGAATAATCGTCTGAAGATGAGAATTTATCATTTTTTTTGCTTTTCAGTGTTATTCTTGCTAAAAACAGATCTCCCATCTTCAAGAATTTTTATTTGACTTTGAAATTCTTTTTCAATTTTTGATTTTTCATTTTCAAAACTTTTAATTTTATCTTCAAAAATTTTTCCATTTTCTTTCAACTTCTTGTTTTCAGATGTTAAACTGTTCAAGTCATTTAACAGTTTAACATTTTCAGATTTTTGCTTCTCACAAATTTCCTGCAATATAAGAATCTGTTTAACATCAGCTTGCTTCTCATCCTTCAACTTGTTGACTTCCAATGTCAAACTTTTCGCATCTTTCAAGAGTTTGCCATTGTCAGCTTCAAGTTTATCACATTTAGAACACACTGATGCAGAACTTGAAGATTCATTCTTCACAAATTCTCCAGGCTTTGAAATTTCCTTTTTCTCTATCTTGTATGTTCCTGCACAAAAAATTTTAACGAAATCAAGAGGATTTATATTCTCATCAATATAACAACCCCTCTTCATATCGTAAATCAGATTACTTTTTGCAGCAAGACATACATTAACTCTTCTTTTCATTTCAAGAATCACATCTAAATCCATTTTCATCAAAATATTTTTTGTTTCATTTATCAATTCTTTCTTTTTATTGTCACTTTCATACTCAAAATCTTTAAGTTTGTTGATGAACCCTTTTAGATACAGCTTTGAAAAACTAGAATCTTTCTTTAGGTTTTTCAAACATTCATCCCATTCGATAGGTAATGCATCAGCAAACTTTGATACTTTTTCAGTATCTGACAGTCTTATCTCATGTTCTTTCAAATGTTCAATTAAGACTGAATATCGGTTTGCTAGATCATCCAAATTTTCATTTTTCAAACACACAAAGTATTTAAATCTTTTCTCCCAACCAACCTTCTTCACATTGCTATAACTATCATCTATATATCCTCTATGCCAATCGTTGAATCTTTCGAAATAATAATTTTCCTGTTCATCAAACATTTTTTTTTTCAATTTTCAAAAACAACTCTAGCTAACAACAATATTATCTCAACAAACTGATTGGGCCTAGAAACTCATTAAACCGAAATATGATTGGGCCGTGATTTTAGATGCAATGTCACATGAGAAACATATCAAATTTTTTAAACTAACAGACAACTACAAGTATTAAGATCAGATGATTGGACCACAATCCCACTATGTCGACAACAATTCAATTAATCATCAATTCTCATTGGATTACACTTATATCACATGCAATGTCAGATTTTATTGAATTAAAAAAAATCACATGCAAGCTACCTTGGGCCACTAGATATCAGTCCTGACAAATACACATGGGCTGATCAATATTAATACTTAAAACAAATCGATTAGTCCTCAATGATAACTCCACATGCAAACCTGACAACTTTATCATTTGCATGCAAACCAGAATTCTCACTGGACTTCCATTTACACTAGCAGACAACTTTAATTTTTCAATTCAAATAATCAACAACACTTTGAATCACATGAACTGATACACGCATGTGATTTCTTTTCCCAAAGAACTGACACCCTCGTTCAGAATGTTATACACAACAATCAAACAGTCTATATTCACGTAACATGAAGTCCCGAGACAATTAATGATTCAGATAACTGTTGACAGACACTTTCAAGCAATTCACACTTTAAAGTTTTGGAGCAGAATCAGACTTTGGTAACTATGAGCGGAAGGTGTCCATATGAGCGAAATAGGTCACTATGAGCGAAATCTAAAGTGTCATATGAGCGAAATAGAATTGTACTATAAGCGAAATCCCAAAGTGTCCAAATAAGCGAAACCTGATCGGAGGGTAAAATGGTCCATTTTTAATCCGTATTTCAGTGTCAAACTTTCAGGGATTTGTTTATGTTCAATTATCTACAATCTGTGAAATTTTGAGCGGATTCCGACCGTTAAATCTCGTTCTGATGAAGAAAGAAGGTGTAGAAGATAGAAATCTCAATGAATTAAGGCTGTAATCTGCAAAACTTCTCCAACTGGCTCTGATACCAATTGTAGGATCGAATTCGGACCTAAACGAGTCGATTAGAAGAGTTTATCTCAGTTTGAACGGCGGAAACAGACAAACTGAGTACAATTCAGCAAGTATTCACTATAAACTGTCGATATTATTGATCTGGATAACGTTTACAACCTGACGACACTTCGGCAGCACTTCGTGGCTCACCGGAAGACAACACCTAGAACTATGTTTGTGATTTCGCTCTTACAACCTATATATAGGCTAACAGGTTTCGCTCATACATACATGTCCATAAGAGCGAAACCTTCATCTGACACATAAGCGAAACCATCTAATTGACACAAGAGCGAAACCCTAGCTTGACACATGAGCGAAATGACCAAATACAATTATGAACAAAATCAACATCTAAGAAACATAAATGCTTTTGTCTTCTTGTGATGTATTGACTTTGGTGAACTAAATATCATCATCTAAAATGTTGTGATGTCATCATTGATGTCACATGATGACATTTTTGATGATGTCACGCTTGATCAAAACCGCAACGAACTCGAGACTCGATATAAGACGAAGACGACAGATGAATGCACCAACAACTGTGTTTCGCACCCGTTATGGACACTACGAGTTCGTAGTTATGCCTTTTGGCTTAACCAACGCACCCGCTGTGTTCATGGATCTTATGAATCGTGTTTGTAAACCATATTTGGATCATTTTGTGATAGTCTTTATCGATGATATTCTTATCTACTCTAAAACTAGAACTGACCATGAACGTCACTTACGCCTGATGCTTGAATTCCTATGTGGTGAACGCTTATACGCTAAATTCTTTAAGTGTGAGTTTTGGATTAATGAAGTACAATTCCTAGGGCGCATTGTTAGTAAACAAGGTATTCATGTTGACCCTTCTAAAATCGAAGCTGTGAAGAATTGGAGTATGCCTAAGTCTGCATCCGAGATTCGTTCTTTCCTAGGATTGGCGGGTTATTATCGCCGATTCATCTCTAACTTTTCTAAGATCGTCGTTCCTCTTACTTCGTTAACTCAGAAAGAGAAACCTTTTGCTTGGGGTCCCGAGCAAGAGGAATCCTTTCAGACTCTTAAGACCCTTCTGTGTAACGCTCATGTGCTTACTCTCCCTGATGGGAATGATGACTTCATGGTATATTGTGACGCCTCGAACCGTGGCTTGGGCTGTGTGCTCATGTGGCGGGACAAGGTTATTGCTAATGCCTCCCGTCAACTCAAAATACATGAGAAAAACTATACTACTCACAATCTGGAGCTTGGTGTCGTTGTGTTTGCGTTAAAGATATGGCGACGCTACCTATATGGAACTAAGTGTGTGGTTTTCACTGACCATAAGAGCCTTCAACATATCTTTAACCAAAAAGAACTGAACATGCGACAGAGGCGTTGGGTGGAATTGCTTAACGACTACGAATGTGAAATTCGCTACCATCCTGGAAAGGCGAACATCGTGGCCGACGCTCTTAGTCGTAAGGATCGTGTTAATACTATTCGTTGTTATTATATCTCTAGTGATCTTCATACTTGTATCCGTGAAGCTCAGTATTCGTCAGCTAATGAAGGTAGCTTATTTATTGAGATACGAGGTGCTACTGTGGATCAACTTGAAACTAAGTCTGATGGACTTCAATACTATCTCAATCGCATCTGGGTGCCGAATCGCGATAATCTTCGTGAGCTCATCATGAACGAAGCCCATAAATCCCGATACTCTATTCATCCAGGTGCTGATAAGATGTACCATGATTTGCGTACGACTTATTGGTGGCCTGGTATGAAGAAGGACATTGTTGCATACGTCTCTAAGTGCCTTACTTGCACGAAGTTGAAGGCTGAACATCAACTTCCTTTAGGACTCTTCGAACAACCCAAAATTCCCGTTTGGAAATGGGAAAGCATTGCTATGGACTTTATAACTAAACTACCCCATACACCCTCTTGTCATGACATTATTGGGGTGATCATTGACCGTTTGACTAAGTCTGCCCACTTTCTTCCTATTCGTGAAGATTATAAAGTGGAGAAACTTGCTCGAATCGATACCGATGAGATTATATGCCGTCGTGGCATACCACTCGATATAATCTCTGACCGTGATGGTCGTTTCACTTCACGTCTTTGGCAAACCTTTCAGTCCGCTATGGGTTCTCACTTGAATCTTAGCACGGCCTTTCATCCTCAAACGGATGGACGAACGTACTATTCAAACCCTAGAGGATATGCTCCATTCTTGTGTCATCGACTTTGGTGGTAACTAGGATGTACATTTACCATTAATTGAATTCTCGTACAACAACAACTATCATTCTAGTATTCAGATGGCTCCTTTCGAAGCTATATATGGTCGCAAGTGCCGATCTCCTCTCAGCTGGCATGAGGTTGGTGACAAGCAACTTACTAGCCCTGAAATCATTCAAGAGACAACGGATAAAATTCTTCAGATCTGTGATAACTTGATCAAGGCTAAGAGCAGACAAAAGAACTATGCTGATAAAAGGCGCATACCTCTGGAATTTGATGATGGTAATAGGGTTCTTCTCAAGGTATCCCCCTGGAAGGGAGTAGTTCGTTTTGGAAAGAAGGGAAAGCTTGCTCCTCGCTATGTGGGTCCTTTCACTATACTCGAAAGGATTGGCAAGGTGGCGTACCAACTCGATTTTCCACAGGAACTTAACAACATACATCCGGTGTTCCACGTATCTAATCTTCGTAAATGCCTAGCCGACGAGGAACTGCAGGTTCCCCTCGAACACTTGCAAATAAATGACGCTTTACAATTTGTGGAGAAACCGGTCGAAATCATGGATCGAAGTGTCAAGCGATTGAGGCGCAACAAAATTCCCATAGTCAAGGTTCGATGGGAAGGAAAGTGTGGCGCCGAATTCACTTGGGAACTCGAAAGTGAGATTAAGGCCAAGTATCCGCAGCTCTTTGAGCAGTCTTCCTCTTAGATTTCGGGGACGAAATCTCCTAAAGGAGGGGAGACTGTAACGCCATGCGTCCCTGAACTTTTAGCTTTTGTCAAATTTAGCCCTTATACTATGTGAAACCTGACACTTATGATACTTTGTGAATCTTGGTGTTACGAAACTTGAATCTTGGTGATACTTGACACTTAATTCTAGAAACTCGATACTTGAGTCTTGATACTTAATTCTTGATACTTAATGCTAGACGCTTGATTCTTAATACTTAACACTAGATACTTGATACTTTGAAACTAGATTCTTAATACTAGATTCTTGATTCTTGATACTAGACTCTGGAGACTCGTGAAACTTGAGACTTGGTTAAACGAGAGACTAGAAACTGGATACTTATGTAATCTTGAAACTTGGAAAGTTTTATGTTAATTAAATAATATTGTTATGTGATAATATTACACAATAATACGCAACGCAACGCTTAATCTAGCTCGCAAGACGAACCAAAGACGGAAACGTTGCAAAACGGATTAGACTGTCCGAATGGACATCCGATCGGATGACCATCCGATCGGAGGACCATCCGATCGGAGGACCATTCGACCGAACAACCATCTCCAACTCCTTGCACCGCCTTACTCTCACTCTGACACCATAAATAGGACCTGTCACATCATTCTTCATTGATGAGACAGTCCCCTTCGATCCAGGCTCACGCACTTCACTTTTCTTCCATTTTCCGGCGATTCTTGTAAGTTCTCTCTTAGATTCTTGTACAACCTTGACCATTACACAATTCTTTACACGATTCTTCATCGAAATCACACTTTTCACCATGAAATCACTAAGATTCGGGCTCTTGAAGGTGACGTCATCATGGCGGTTTGTACAACCGACTATGTGATGTCATTTCCGTCAAGTGTTAGCTCAGACCTAAGGGATTTCTAAGTGTTTTATCTTGAATCTTTATTAAATCGGTACATTTTCAGCTAAACTCATCTTATTCTTCAAACAATCTGAACTTTTTACCTAAGATGGTGAAATCCAGACCCAAACGGACTGTAGACTTGATGGTTAGTCTGGAGTCGGCTTGGAAATGGATTATCACCGGAGAAGATGACCGGATTACGGGTCAGGCATGAAACTCAGCAAAGAACAGCCGTCCGATTGAGCGGGGTGATTCCCATCCGATTAGGCGAGCTAAACTTTGGTGAGCTTCCGTTGTCTCGATGCGTTACCATGTCGTCTCAATCAAACTCAAACTTGGAAATTTACAACATTTCAAGAGACAAGGACACCGAGGACGAACGACCATCCGATCGGACGACCGTCCGATCGACTGACCATCCGACCAGGTGGGCTAGCTCAGTAAACTCCAACACTTAAACTATTTTGAAGCATACCTTTGAACTTTGAAACTTACACTCGAATAGTCATCCGACCGAACGGTCATCCGATCGGATGACCATCCGATCGAACGACTTGTATTTATGCTATAATGAAAACTTCAAAAGATTAAATATTTTGGAAACTCACTTTTGGATCGAATGACCATTCGATCGAATGGCCATCCGTCCGGATGACCATCCGATCAGATGGTGGTCCGTTTGAACCTAATAGGTCATCCGACCGGATGACCATCCGTCCGGATGGCCATCCGATCAGAAGACTGATCCGACACTTTGAATGATTCTTGTCATTTGGCCGACGCTTATCTGGTAATCTATAATAAGGCTAATCTCAGAGCTCCCTTTAATCCAAGTAGTAGGTGTCGATACTTAGCACCCGTTGTGAGTATACTCGATCCCTTTTCGTTTTAAACTTTTGGGATGCAACATGTATTCTATGAAACTTGAAACTATTTGAAATCTAACTCTATCCTCTATAAATGTGAAACTTGATACTTTTGGATTCTTGACTATTGATTCTTTATGCTAGGTGAACATTTAATCCTTGTGTGTAGTTCCCCCTTAACAATAGTAGCGCTTTAGGAGAATGCACCTCCCCATTATTCTCGGGGGTATTGTTAGGAGGATTCTATTTGCTTTCCTTGATTCTTGGGAAAGTGGTAAATGCATTGGGACACTTGGGCTATCACTTGGACTGCGTACACTAGCATGGTTGAAACTACTTTTACTGTTTACATGACGGATATGAGTCTTTTTAAACTACTATGCTATATACTCAAAACTTGTATACTCGCCAGTACATTATTGTATTGACCTTATTTTAATGCATGTTGCAGGCTGATAGGATGCTAAATCAAGAATTTGCTAGGATCTTGCTTAGAAACACATCTAGCCAAATTAGAAACTTTTGAAACAATGTTGATGTTTTGTGTTTTGATACTATGCGTGGTGGTTGATGTTGGAATTTAGACAATATTTAAAATTCGATTAATCTATATCGAAATATCTAGTGTTATGGAAACTTTTGAGCAATCTGAATGCTTAGTGCCGCACCACGAAGTTTCCGCCATCGGTTGGGGTGTGACACTTCGGACGGGGGTTTCGGTGTAATCCAACTCTTAACTGCTTCAATATTTGCGGGATCGACGTGAATACCTTGATTGTTGATGATGTGACTGAGGAATTGAACCTCCTCAAGCCAAAATTCACACTTGGAGAACTTGGCGTAGAGGCGATTCCCTTGGAGAAACTTGAGTAGCAAACGAAGATGTTGCGCATGTTCGGCTTTCGACTTTGAAAAGATAAGGATATCATCGATAAAAACAATGATGAAGCGGTCGACAAAGGGCTTACACACACGATTCATCTAATCCATGAAGACCGCGGGTGCGTTGGTAAATCCAAAGGGCATAACGACGAATTCATAATGGTCGTAACGGGTTCGAAAAGTGGTTTTAGGGATATCGTCCTCCTGAATTCGTAACTGATGATAACCAAAGCGTAAATTGATATTAGAAAAACACGTAGCGCCTTGCAATTGATCAAATAAGTCATCGATTCGGGGTAAGGGATAGCGATTTTTGATAGTAAGCTTGGTGAGTTCCCTATAATCGATGCACATTCAGAATGATCCATCCTTCTTTTTCACGAATAGGACAGGTGCGCCCCAAGGAGATGTGCTAGGGTGTATGAAGCCTTTATCAAGTAATACCTGGAGTTGACTTGAAATTTCACGCATTTCAGACGGAGTGAGGCGATAAGGGGCTTTAGCGACGGGGTTAGCTCCAGGAATGAGGTCGATACGAAAGTCAATATCACGAGACGGAGGTAGACCAGGTAATTCGTCAGGAAAGACAGCAGGAAAATGACGAACCACAAATACCTTTTCCTTCGGCTTCTTTTCCTTCTCCGCTACTACGATGTGCACCAAGAAAGCCTTGTATTGCTTGCGGAGATACTTGCTTGCTTGCTTAAATGCATGACATGAGTTTCAGTTCCTTTGAAGATACTTCGCCATAAACAAAGAGTTGGTCGCCATTTGTAAGAGGGAAACGATTCATCTTTTCGAAACAAACGACTTCAACACGATTTTCACGAAGAAAAACCATGCCTACTATGATATCGAAACTACCAAGTTGCATCGGAATGAGATCGATCGGGAAAACTTGATTGTTAAGTTCGAGAGTACAATCACGAAGAACAGAACTAACAGTGACGGTTCTTCCGGTGGCAATTTCTACGTCGAACATCGTTGGGAGGTTAGCGCTTTTACGGTTTAGGAGCTTTTCAAATTCAAATAACACAAAACAGTTATTGGCTCCAATATCAAATAAACACAAAGCATAAATACTGTTAATGAGGAACGTACCATTGATAACATTGTTGTCAGTTTGAGCTTGGCGGACATTGATGTTGAATGCTCTTCCGCGGGCTGCTTGTTGTGGTTGATGTTGTTGTTGGTGTTGTTGCTGTGGTGGTTGCTGCGGCTCTTGTTTCACCACCCGATTCGGGCAGACGTTAGCGAATTGGTTAGGATCACCACAAGCATAGCAGGCTCGTGCATGAGCAGTGGGAGAAGGAGCTACTTGGTTACCCTGAGGAACGAGGAGAGGAGCTGGTAGTGCAGGAGGAGCTTGAGCTTAAGCTTGCTGACGAGGGCCAATGCGATAGTTCACTGTGAAGTGTCCGTAGAGATTACAGTGGACACATAAACGGCAAGCTATCCCAACTGGGTGATGATAAGTGCAAGTAGGGCACAGAGGGTGAGGACCAGTGTACGCACGCTTAGCAGGCGGTGCGTTGGTCACAGGTGCCACAATTTGTCGGTTCTAATTCTGATTGGGTTGGACGGGTATAGTGTTGAGAGGAGCGCCAGTTGCAGCACAGTTTTTGTTATTGTTACCCTTGCGTTTGCGTCCTTGACGTGATGACTTCGAGGCTTGAGGTGCGGAGGTTTCGGTAGCGGGAGTAGCAGTGACCTTGTGGAGATTCTTGGTTGAGGTTTTGAAATAACCAGCGAAAACTCGCTTATCATTGATCTCAGCGGCGAGTTGGAAGGTTTCCTCAATGGTAGTAGGTTTCGCTGCTTGAACGAAATCGGAAACACAATCGGGTAGAGCGCGAATGTACTTCTTGATTGTGATGTCCGGAGTTGACACTTGACCAGGACAAATGATGCTGAGTTGCTTGAAGCGGGCAGTGAGACCAGCATTATCAGCTCCTTCTTGCTTGATACCACATAACTCATTTTCCAGCTTCTGGATTTCGTGTGGGGGACAAAATTATTTCATCATGACTTCCTTCAGTTCCTCCCAAGAGAGTCCATAGGCTGCATCGTTTCCGTGCCTGTTGCCCTCAGCAGTCCAACAATCCAGTGCCCTGGACTGGAAAACTCCCATAGCATTCACAGTACGCAGATTGTCTGGGCATCCGTTTTGACGAATAGTGACTTCAATCGAGTCATTTCCTTGGCGATCTGAGGTATAACCTTAGCCATTTACTTGGCCACCAGTGATGTGATGCGTTTATCAGCATGGTTGCGTCGAGTAGGGCGTGAGGTGTGAGAACCAAATGACAACATTGTCTGTAGTAGACATCATCACATGGCTTAAACGAGATTTGATTATATAGTTTAGCGTATCGTAAAAACTTCTTTGTTGTAAAGCACAGGAACACGTCCAACACATAGGCACATAGTCACATAGGCACATAATCCACATAGGCACATAAGCACGTAAGCACATATTTTGCACATATTCAACTATATTTTGCACGTATTCACCTACATATTTTGCACATATTCACCTATCTTTCAAGTTTCGTGAGCGCGTTCAAGAGTAGCGAGTGCGAGTAGCGATAGCAAGTAGCGTAAGCGAGTAACATAGCGAGTAGTATAGCGTATGAGAGTTCATAGTTTGTCTGCGATTTGTTAGTGTTTTGAGCTAAAGGTGATACGTTGTGAGTAGTGTGTGTTTTGCAGAGCAAGAAGCGTTAAATCGAAACCATCAGCGTAGAGCACAGCTCTCTTAGCTCAAATAATAAACAAGGAACCATATAAAACACATAAAAGCACATAAAATCGAAGAATCAGCGGCTGCGAGCTTAGAATCGAAATAGAATGTTTGGGTGTTGAGGCAGTGACTACCTAAAGTGATTCGACTATCCACAACGACCTTGAGTACACGCTTTGGCCTAATAGACGGTGCTTTCGCCACAATTTGGTGAACGGCACGCATCCTTTCGGTTACTCACGTAAATCGGGTCATTGGAATCCATCGAGACTTTGGTGAGAGTTTTGTAAAACCAAATAGAGGGTGGAACTAATCGTTAAGATGCGGGTTTCACCCCTAACTTAACAACCTTGTTCCTGATGATGTGGCAAGCCACGAGATAGAGATGGAGAATTTCGTCGAGATATGGATTTCACTCCTGACTCAACGAAAGATTCTCATGTTAATAGTAAAAATGTGCATAGAGTGAGCAATTTATCAAGAGTTCTTGGTTATCACACCTAATCTCTACAAAAATCGCTCTTTTGAGTTATGCGAGTGTTTTTAAAAACGTGTGTCTGCTTTAGGAAAAGCTAAGTAGTTTCTGGCCTTAGGAAAGGCGTGTGGTGTTCGACCTTAGGAAAGGTCGTTGTTGCACAAAGCTGTAGTATTCGGTGTTCGCGCAAGGATGTAGTTTTAGCGAGTTCGAGTATAAGCTCGTGTAGAACCCTTACTGGGCTCGCACAAGGCGGTCTGTTGGTGCTTAGACTATAGACTAGGTCAATTCTAAGACAACGACCCGGACTAGGTCGTGTCTTTCCTAATTCCCTATAGTTATGGTTCTGATACCAATCTGTCACACCTCAATCTATGGCGAAAACATCGGGGCGTGGCACTGAGCGAAACAGATTGTCCAAGAAAATCCAGAACAACTATTAATGACAATATATTAATTGTTAACGTCCCAGACCATCAACATATAAAGTAAAAACAATTATTACAGATATTGTTCTTAAAGACAAATAAGCTGTTCCGACAACTCAGATTTATTTAGTTTGTTTCTAGACTCCCAAGCTTGATTCGTCATGGCAAGCATAGCATCCTAGACACCTGTCACGTACGTTAAAATAAAGTAAATACACAGAGTGTAAAGGTGAGTACACAAGTTTGATAACATATAGTATAGCGAAAGCGTTTACGCATAACCAGCATGTAACACGTAGAAATGTGAAGCAAGTAAGCTATCGACAATGACATATGTAACCGGCATGACTGCGAGTGTAGAATGTGCAACACATTATCACAACTGTGACCATGTGAAGTAAAACCCTTAACAACCCCTGTCCACGACAGGTGCTGAGTCCAAATGTCACGGCCCCCGACCCAGTTTCCTGGTATCGATTGCCGCGAGACAGAAAACCCGTAATATTTAATTTTGGCAGCGGAACTTTTAACAGGATCGATTAAACTGAAAATACCCATTTATTTTATTCCAAGTTTCGAGATAAACCCCGTAGTTTACAATAAAGGAATTCCACTGGGAAATTCCCTGGTTACAAAAACATGTTTATTTATTTACTGAGCCACTTTATCCACGCTGGTAGTGCTACGCGGTACTTTTGCTTAAAACGACACATTGTTATAGATTACAGTATTAAGAGCGATTACAATTGCCCCTATCTTATAATTAGCTGGTTCTGTTGTCACTCGACCGGATCTATGACTGTGGTCATATCACTGTTGGGTCCTTTCACCCAAAAGTGACGTGTCTCACTATTTAGGTCCTTTCACCTAAAAGTGATAAAACTGTAGTCATTGTGCACAATACCCCACTTACTGCCAGTAATTTAAGACAACAAAGACTTAATCCCTGTAACATATAACTCGAAAACATTTAGGTATTGTAAAGCACTTTTGATAAAAAGAGAATGACTCACATTGCAAGTTTAGCTGGACAGAGTTTTGCCTACTGATTTAGCCTCGTAACCTAGTTAAATAACAATGCACACGAAACTAGGTTAGTAACTTAATACAACATTTATGATAAGCTCACGAAATCAAAACCCTCACGACGAATGACAAAGTATAGCCCAAATTCGGGCATCACTTAAACATCCATCAGATATGTTTCAATCGATCGGACATTGTATCATAGCAGTGATCGAGTTATTACCCCGTAATCGTAGCAGCGTTTTGACACCTAAATACACGAAATTGAGCAGTATAGAACGTCTTTTGAACTGATTTTTCAAGCACATACGAAATGCCCATGCACGACCCTTTTATAGCTGAAATTTGAGTCTTACGCGGCCCACGTAAATTTGAAGGGATTCCTACGTGGCCAGCGAGGGCCACCCTAGCTACGGCTAGGGCTGCCGTGTCATGGGGTAGGCTTGCCACGTGTCTGACACATGGCCTGAAGCTTATCCGGAGAACTATAAAGTTGTCGCGTCCCGCGTAAGCTTCCCTTAAGTCTTACGCGTCTCGCGACAGAACAATAAAATTGAATTTCTTGATTTTTCACAAGGATTAGGGTTTTAGGGGTCCAGATTTTCACTTACAGAATGTTGTGGGACATTTTTACAGGTCCTTACACCAAACTATAGTACTATCATTTCTATGGTGTCAAGAAACAATCATTGTGTAAACATAACATACAAGCATTCATCGAAACACGTATAACATGCGGGAGCGGTTAGCGTTTAAAAGTGTTTGCGTTGTGTGTTGATGTGATTTGATATAGATAACGTATGTAACACCCAAAAGTGCGTTAAGCAAAAAGGGTTCGAGTATACTCACAGTTTGTGTTTAACAAACAAACACAGTCTTGGATTGAAGGGAGCGCGTGAGAGATTAGCCTGATCATAGAACGATAGTGTAAGCATTGAACAATGTGTAAACAGTGCGTCGAATGAGTTAGGTGTCGAATGGTAAGTCGAACGGGTGGAAACCCATTTGATCGGATGATCATCTGGACGGATGACCATTCGAACGGTTGGTCATTCGATTGAGTGAGTATGTGTGAATTGATATGAAACTTTTAAAGTTTTCGTTGTAGTATAAACCAAGTCATTCGATCGGATTGTCATCCAGACGGATGGCCATTCGATCGGATGGCTATTCGATTGAAAGTGTGATATTCTTTGAAGTTTTGTCAAATTTTCTAAGTGTTGAACTTATAAAGGACAAGTCACCTGGTCGAATAGTCATTTGATCGGCGATCTAATGTTTTGAAAATTTTACCAGTTTTCTAAGTAAAAGTTTTAAGTTTTGATGGAGACGGTATGACGTCGTGCCAAACAACGGAAACACACCAAGTCCAACTCAGTCGATCGGATGGGAATCACCACATTCGTTCAGCTTAACTGTTCTTGATGGAATTTCATGTTCAACACGCGAATCGGTCGTCTCTTTGGTGGAAACCCGTTCTCAGATTGGTTCTCAACTAGAGTATAAGTAGAAAACCGGAACGAGTCTGGATTCCATCGATTCTTAGTAAAAAAGTGAAGAAAAGTTGAAGTAGAAATCATCTTCCAACTAATTTCATTTTGTTGAGATTCGTGTAAATTAATGTGGAAATCCTTTAGATCTGGACAAATCTTGATGAGAAATGTCACACTCCAGTGTTCCTAAGAACCTGAGATGACGTCACCTTAAAGCAGTCCAAATCAGGTGAGTTCATGGTGAAATCCAGTGATTCTTGATGGAGGAGATGATGAGAAAGTGTGTAATGGAAGTACAAGATTTAGGAAGAAAACTTACGAAAATAGCCTGGAATCGAGAGAAAAGTGCTGAGAATGAGCTGGGAGCGAGTTGGGTCGGATAGAGTTGTCACATCAGTGAATAGTTGATGTGACAGGTGAGTATTTGTATGTGAGAGGGAGATAAGGTGGTGGAGAGTTTGGGTCGGATGGCCAGTCGATCGGATGGCCATCCGATCGGATGGTCATCCGGTCGGATGATGATTCGATCGAGTGGTCATTCTATCCGACGGCTTAAGCGAGTTGGTTTTTCGACTTTCGTTTCGTGCGTTGAGCATTGCGTTGCGTTTACGTGAGTTGCGAGTGGGCGTTGCTATAGCATTAAACAAGTAGTTACACAAATAACATAACACATAAAAGCATAAAAACATAATAACACACACATAGAACAATACCAGTGGCTGCGTTTCGAGTTTGCGATGCGTTGTGATAGCGTGAAGTAAAATAACGTTTAGTTGTGATTTCTGCGTTTTGAAAATGCGTTTAGAATGCGTTTGGTATCCACATGACATTGCATTGTTACTTCACTTATTAGTAAATCATAGTTTAAAATAGTTACTATATCGATTACCGCAAAAGGGTTAAACTATTATCGAATTTCGAGAGTATAGGTTAATTAAGCAATAATTAAGCAAGAAAAGACAGATCTGAGTAATGACATGTCTTGACCTTGACTTTGACTTTGACTTTGACCCGGATAGTCGGGTTGTTACAGGTTACGGGTCAAAAATCTACCCTCCACCATCATTGTCACGCCATCGTCATCCATTTGTCGGAAAACATGTTTCGAACTATCACTGCCAAACAGAAGCAAAAATCATAGAACCAAAAACAGTGAGCTTCATCAAAGTCAACCCATCTCTTTACTTCAACATAAAAAGATCAATAACAAAAACAAAACAGGAGCTTCATCATCCCTAAGCAGAATTAGGAAAACATCCTCATTTCTTGTTCTTATGGAACCAAACACAGAAAATCCCAATTAAAACATGAAGACTGAATATTAAAAAAAGTGAGATTAGGGATGAACGGGCACCATCGGCACCACCGGGCACCATCGGCACAATCGGCACCACCGCCGTCGGTATGTAGTTGTGTCCGAGCATCTATTGACATTACAGTAACATTCTCGACATGTTTCATGAACTCCAA